>LPNX010932764.1:142633-170835 GCA_001517045.1 Pseudotsuga menziesii
AGCAGCTGCCAACGCCAGGAGCCATAGCCACATTTGAATATTCTGTCATTAAAATACTACCAGTTTGGACCAATGCTGCCATTGGTAAGAATTTCACCCTGTAACACATGCTCTTTTGCAGATTCATAGGTTCATAATCAATGAGTAGAGACTTTGATGATTTAAGGTAACGAAAGGAACCCTAATGGCAATCAATCAACCATAAAATATAAAACAAAGCAAAACTAAAAACAATAAAAACAAAGCATAATCAAAAATTTAAAAATAAACAAGTGAAAAATCCTAGAGATAACAACACCCATGAAATTTGTTAAAGGAAACGCCCTTAAGCAAATAGTAAATCAAAAGATAGAGAATATGTCTGAGAATATGGAAGGCGAAAAACTCACAGAGAAAAGAGATAAGAATAACTCTTATAAGGAGCAGAAGGCAGACTATTAAGCACATAATGACAAATTCAATGTAAATTTTGCAAGCATGCAGAATGCCATTTCTAAATAGCAGAGAGCATAAATAACAAAGAGAATAAATCATAGAGCAGGTCTAAAGAATGAGAGAAACATTTGATTTCTAGCAGAAAAAGGAATTTGTGGGTGAATGTTCAAGATGGAAAAATATGGCATGATGAGTGCATACTGGGGTAGACTACAGGTATGACAGAACTGAGCAGGTCACAGGCCACATGGATTACAAGCTCTGATACCATTGTCAAGAATCCCATTAGGGCATAAATATTATGGGAAAAGCACAAGCCAAATTAGGCAAATAGAAAACCACACAAACCAGAAAGATAGGTGTCAAAGCACATTTACTTCTCATTAGCGAATGTCCATATATACATAAGTGACCCTTGGTTTCATATTCCAAGTGGCTTCTTGGACTCTCGGGTGACTCTTGGTCTCCCCTGTGACTCATCATTTCCTTTTCTCATGAAAATGATGAAGAATAATAATAATACAATATGGGAAAATAATAACCCAAAGGATTATATTCTGAACACTATAGAAACACGGTTTTAAAGTGAGTTGGAATTATGTTTCAACCATGCTACGAAATAATCTCTGTTATCGAGCTATTTCTGAATTTTTTCCCGTGAGTTGGAATTATGTTTCAACCATGCTACGAAATAATCTCTGTTATCGAGCTATTTCTGAATTTTTTCCTAGACCAACAATCTTTTGTTGTAAGCATAACTTTTTCGTTTAATGACGAATCGATGTGAATCCAATTTGAGATTAAATTATATTTAGGTAGATATGTATAATAGAAACCATTTTTTAAATTTAATTGAAATCATATGTCAAATCTGATGAGGTAAAGTATGTAATGGAGAGTTGTTTTGATTTTCATTTTTAGACCAACGGTTACTCTCTTTGTACAAACTCTTCATGTGAATCCCAATTGACATGATTCCAATTGAAAAGTAAGTATAATCATGTATATATACCCACTATAAATATGTTTTACAAATATCTTTATTTGATATCCTAAAACTAATAATGAACAAGCCTAGGAGGCAGAGTTTAACAATGTTGTTTTTAGGACACATAAATATGTTTTACAAATACCTTTATTTGATATCCTAAAACTAATAATGAATAAGTCTAGGAGGCATAGTTTAACAATGTTGCTTTTAGAACACATAGTTACTAAATGTGGCATAATTTTTTCATGACATCCAAATGAATTAGTTAAAGTCATTTTTTTAACTAGAATATAGGGATACCTCCATTATAAACAATTTCTCAATATGTTATTATTTGATATGAAAAATATGTTAGTGAATAGTTAGAATGCCCAACTGTCATAACACGAATTTCATGACCAAACAATTACTAATTTAGACATAACTTTTTCATCCAACATCAGAATAAGGTGATTCAAGTTGGTATAAAAACTAAATCCCTGGTCTCTTGGATTTTTAAAATTTATTCATTTGTTTTCTAAAATCATGACTATCCCAACTCTATTTTTAAAGAATTTATAAAGTCAATTTGCTACAAAACATAAAAAATGTGATCTAACTATATGTTATTATTTGTGTGTATATTTATGATATAATTATTACATCTCCTAAACTTCTTCAATACTTATCTTATAATATCTTGTAACTTTCCCGCACCCAACAATCTCGCCAATCCTGCCAATAGGAGGTGACATTAACTAGTTATGAGCTTCTAAATTTTACCCCCATAGCCAAATTACGATTTCATAATATTTAAAAGACATATCCACAAACATAAATAACATAAAAACATAAATAACATAAAAGAATTGAAAATAAACTCCATCAACACACATCTACATCTAGCAAGCATATATGAATTCAATCATCACAGGCCTCATTTAAAAACATTTCACATTAAAATAAAAAAGAATTTATTGAGGGTTGCCTGTAGACAAGAATTTCGGGGAAGATTTTCATTTCAGTTGGATACTTCATATCAGCGCAATGATTGTATGCAAGTCACCAGAATGGCCACAGTTTGACACAGAGCTAACCAAGGAGTTTTGGGTGCCAAGATTCAACATATGCCATACTGGCAATAACATGGAGAAGAAAAGCTCCATAGGTATTGCATTCCATAACTGGTACACGGAAATTATTCAAGTTACTCCTAAATCATATAGGATTCCCTCCTGCTTGATAGACAAGTATGAGTCTGGTATGTTTTTCTGTGGATGTGCATGATGTGTTCATCTCAACACGCAGGAATCCCGACAATCACATGGAGATCATGTCTTTATGTATCACAGTAGAAGACATCAAAGATCGAACGGAGGAATGGCCGCTAAATTACCAAATTCGGTCGGAATCTAATGTTGAAATGTTGGAGACCCCAAGGGAAAGAAAAAGAAAAAGAGGACCACATGAAAGGAACTACAGTGCACGACTCGCCCAGATTACAAGAGAAGAGGAAGAAGAAAGACCAAGAAGGAACCTCAAGAAGCGCTAGACTCCAGAAGAAGAAGCACTGCAAACTTATCATGACATCTGCGACTGAGGAGGAAGAAAAGAAAGAGGAAAATGTGGAGCAATAGACGCAGGAAAAACAAGAAATACATAAGGAAAAAGTGCATGTAGGTGATAGGTCACCTGACCGCACCCCATCTTCAAAAGGGAAGATAGATTTGTTACGACCTACTAAGAAAAAAGGGAAGGCTAAACAAGAGTTATCACTCTATAGAATAATAAGTACCATTGAAGTAAACATGGATTCACAGGTGGTGCTGCATTTGGATTCGTCCAAGCATCTCGTCAAACTAAAAGGTAGATTATGGTTGGCCAATTTGATCCCAAAAAGCTCTAGTATGCAAGTCGAACAGACTGCTTGAGAAATAGCGCAGGACACTCAGTAGCAGAGAAGGCCTGGAGCAGAACAGAGGGTGTTGAACATTGACCCTCGGGTCGTTACAGTAAGTGAAGTAGAAGCTTCCATGTTAATAAAATCAGGTTGTACAGGGTTTTGAGGTAAACTTGACGCAAGTTCCATTTTAATAACTTTAAGATTATATGTTTGCTCTAACGCAGGAAATGGGAGTGCACCAACTTGACTTGTGTCAAGCATACAATGGATTACAGCAGACACATGTTGCAGAAGTTGCTACACATACAGCCTTGGAAATAGCAGTAGAGAACCTATATCTCACTACACGAGAAGAAGCATAATCTACAACAGTTATGCAGAATCAGCTGAAGAACAGTGTGAAGAAGTTAGACATTGGTCGTGGGACTGCGCACCTAGAATGCAATTTTTAAAGAACAATTGGACGCCAATGAGATTCCAGAGGACATGGAGATGAAAGACAAGATTTCATAGGCTAAAGGAACCTTCTATAAGGCCAAAGACCAGGTCCAAGGCATGACAAATTTGGTTAACACCAGGTTCAACTTATAGACTTATTTGTAGGAGCCACCAGAGGTCACTTAGAAGGAGTACCAGATCAGAACATTGCAATACCAGATGAATATGAAAAAGAAATTAGTTAGTATTCTACATGTGACGAAGCGCAGTGAAGCGATGAAATAAATATCATCTATGACAAAGGAGTTAGCGACTAGTCGCGTTGAGAAAAAGCATATCATTGTTCAGATTATGGACCTCATTGTTCAGATTATGGACCTCCAAGATAAAGTCGGTGCACAGTATAAAAAATTCCCTGAGGTGCATGAAAAGTCCACGTGCCCGCTGCCATAGTCTACAACATTGGAGTAGACTGTCAAGTTTAACACTAATTTTGACGAATTGATAGACGAAGTAGGACAACTCGAGGTGCAGGTGTCTGGATTCAATCCAACGGGTGATCTTTAAGGATTACCGAGTGGCTCAGGATCAACCATATATTAGTGTTGGGGTTTGTTGGTGCTCTAGTTTTGATCAGTAACTGTGTTGTTGAACCTATTAGAGAAAAATTGAGGTCTAAAAGGGGCTTTTTATAAATTTTGAATGAAAAGACACAAAAACTATTTTTTGTTTTTTTTATTTTCAATTTATCTCCATGTGGTTTTACTCAAATTTCAAGGAGGAGCACTCATTAGATGTATAATTCAATTTTGAATTCAATTTTGCATCTAACTAGTTCCCCCACTCAAAATTTCAGTAAGAGATAAGTTGAAAATACGCAAACAAAAAGTAGTTTTTTTTACAAATATGCCAAGTCAGCTATTATGGTTGATATGATTTTCTTGAAATTCTATTGGTTCTTGAATTCCAATGCACCAATGATAAGGCTCATTTTAGACCCCAAATTTTCTCTAATGAAATAGTTAGAATGCCGTTGTGTGCCAACAGAAAGCAATTAGGTTGCTCCCTAAATTCAGTTAGAACTGTGCACCAACAGATAGTTTTGCAGTTTTGTATACCTCAACCTATATAAGACCTAGTTTGTAAAAGGTTGGTGTTTTGGTTCTCAACGTCAGCTTCTAGAGATTGTTATGATTTTTTCTAAAGGGTTGTAATTGTCATGGCACATACCACTTTATTTTTATTGAAGTATTAAGCTATTGAGTTGAAGTTGTAAGTCATGAAATGTGTCAAGTTCTGTCAATAATATGGAAAAGTTGTTATCTCATATATGTTTTCTACGCATTTCATGTATGCTTGGACTTAAGATGAATGTTAGTAGTTAGATGAATGAATGTCAACAATACAATCATATCAATGTTTAAAGTTGAGTAAATAATTGTCAATATCTTCAGTAGCAAGAAACCATCCCTTCCTGTGCGGCCCTGATTCAAGTTTCTGTGGAATTCACTGTGAGGATCTCCAGTGAGACCTTACTCTGGCCGCAGAATATTGTAAATTCCGATGCCTGTGTTTTTTTTGTCCTATAATTCAAACCCTTGGTATAACAAACTGCAACCAACACTTTCCCCCTCAAAGAGGATTTTTATCCATTTCATTATTCCGTTCTCAATACATTGGGGTACTATTTCTTCAATTTTTATTCTATTTGGTAATTTGGAGCATAACAATTGGTATAGGATACATATTTTTTATAACTTGTTTTAGGGACGTCTCTTACAATGAAACTTTGAGGAGCCTCAAAATACAACACTAATTATCTATCCTAAAAATTTCAAGTCCTAGTTCGTTATAGGTTTAGAGTTATAGTTTGTGAAAATTAGGCGTTTTAACTAGTCCAAAAAATAGTCTCAAACATGTTTTCTAGGTAAAATTGGTATATATTAAGCTTGAGAGATTCAAATTGAGTGCCACACACTCCATCATAAGGAATACAAAAAAATTATTGTGATGAAAGATTCAGAAGCACATAAGGAAAATCCAGCACATATCAGTTCATACAAATTTACTCTCCTTAAAGAGAAAAAAAAAACAAGTTTTGGAGAAGTTACAATAACTCTCTCTTAGCACATCAAAATTGGGTCAAACCTGTAGAATTGCATAGACTACATACCATACTACTATGATTATATAAATAAAAAATCAAACTCATAAGGACCGAAGTTTCAGAGATAATTGAAGAGCAAGTTTGTCTAGGAAGATAGCCTACAAACCAGGGTTTTTAAAGTGGGATCTAATGGAAAGAGGTGGATCAAAAATTACTTCACCTACTAAAACTCCTAAAAGATCAACTATGACTCGTGAATAAAATGAAGAAATGTGTAACCAGCTATTCAATTGGAGACCAAGTTTAAAGAATTGAATGATAGCATAGTGACACTTGTTTAATTGGTAAACACAAAAAGGATATAGAAAGTGAATTGAAAAAGATGGCCAGTAAAGAGGATCTCGAAGATATGAATGGGTTAATTCTGAATGAGATAGGACATCTATTTCCTCATAATTTAGATCCTCAAGAAGAGGATAAGGATAACAAGAGGGAATTGTCCTAGTCATAAATTAAGAAAAATAAAAACATTTGGAATAAGAGGTTCAAGTCATCAACATTTATTCATTCATCACATCACCATGAGTTCAACCCATGACCAAGGAACTACTTTGTTTGGACCAAGATTGTGATCCAAGTGGATGTCGGTGGCCGCCCACCTATTCCACTGAGTTACAACGATTCTCCATCATCTTGGCAATTTTCTACGGTTTTTCAGGTCCCAAAATTCCAAGGTTGTTTTGAGACCCTAAACAGTGTTTTTTTTTCATTCGGGGGGTAGGGGTTTCCATGGCATCCCCTATCCCCAGGAAAAAGTTGTACTTCTCAGTTATTTCTTTCCAAAGAGCCAGTGCACCTTAAATAGAGATTGTATGCAAAATTTGTGCCCCTAGGAAGTTAGCTAGCCACCTCAAGGGTCTTAGAGTGAAGAACATTCTGAGGATAATTTATTGGATCTCTTTATGGGAAATTTAAAAGAGGGCATTCAACATGAGGTATGTCTCTTTGAATGCAAATAATTGGAAATGATTTTAGTTTGGTAAGGAAGTTGAAAGTAAAAATATGGCTACCATAAGGGTTGCTACCAACACCTATAGAGAACGAGATATTTCCTCTCCCAACCTCACTAAACCTACAAGTTTGGCGCCTCAACAAGTAGAGGAAACAGGAGAAATGGGACTATGTTTCAATTGTGACAGCAAGTATAGTGAGGGTCATAAGACAATGAGAAGAAATTACTATACAAAGGTTGTGGAGAGGAAGAAGTTCAAAAACCAGAATAGTCTCAAGAAGTAGATCTACATGAGTTTTTTGCCACTAGTGTCATATTCCCGAGTGTCAACCCTTATTCTTCACCAGTTGCCATGGTCCTCAAGAAAGAAGGTGAATGGTGCATGTGTCCTAACTTCTACTTTTTAAATAAATTGACTGTTAATAAGTTTCCATTTTTTCCATTGATAACATTTTGGATGAGTTAAAGCGGCTCAATTCTTCACCAAAATTGATCTTCACTTAAGTTGTTACCCAAATCACATGAAGGAGACAAATTTTCCCAAAACTACTTTCAGTAGTCATGAAGACCATTACAAGTTCTTGGCAATGTCCTTTGGCCCTTGCATTACACCCTCCACCTTCCAAAGTCTCGTGAACCAAATATTTAAATTGTTCCTACATATTTTTTCCCTTTTCTTTTTTTATGACATCTTGATTTACAGTCAATTTTGTCAAGACCATGTCAACGATGTGCATCAAATCTTACAACTACTCGTCGATCATCAACTATTTCTTAAAAGGTCCAGATGTTCCTTTGGTGTCTCTAAATTGGAATATTTTGACCATATTATTAGTTAGGACGACATATGTGTGGATCTAAAGAAAATTAAAGCAATAAAGGATCGACCTAGCTTAGAATCTCTCAAAATTTGGAACAGGTTTTCTTGGTATCACTGGTTATTCTATAACAATCGTACATATCTATGGTAAGATCTCATTTGCATTCATTGTTTTGCTAAAAATAATGCTTTCAATTGGAATGGCAGTGCTAAAAGGATTTCTTGGCTTAAAGGAGGCTATGTGTACCACCCAAATACTCGCTTTTCCCAACCTCACTAAGACCTTTGTCGTAAAATATGACACCTCAAGTAAAGGAATTGGAGAAATAATCATCCAAGGGGGAAGATGTTTGTCTTTTACTAACTAAAGAACTCTATGAGAAGCACTTGGGGAAATCGACTTATGAAAAAAAGATAATGGCCATATTGCATCATGTGGACATGTAACATCCATACCTACTTGGGAAATGTTTCTAAATTAAAATCAATCATCACAACCTATTATTTACTAAAGCAAAAAACTTCTCCTGAGCAACAAAAATGGATCACCAAAATGTTGGGATATGATTATGAGAAAATTTATAAGAAGGGAAAGGATAATGTAGTTGCAGATGCTCTCTCAGAAATATGAAGAAGGTTCCCTTGTCGTGGTAGACTAGTTGAATGACATCCACAACAAATGGTTAACCAATTGCAAGATCACTAACATGATCCAACAAATTCAAATGGAACCCCATGCATAACTATGATACACTTAGAAAATTGAAGCGCTTTGTTAGAAAGGGCATCTATATTTGAAATCATCTATATTAGAAAGGGAAACTATATTTGAACAAGAATTAAATGTTGAAATCGTGATTTTTATATTGAGCTCATTCATCTCCCATCATCAATCATTCAGGATTTCATAAAACATATGAAAGGATTAAATTATTATTATTATAGCAAGACATGAAGAGGGAAACTCATATCGTTGTGGTACTATGGAATTTTCCAACAACATAAGAGGAGAGAGTGAAAACTTGAAGTGAACTTCAATTATTTACCATTCCACCAGCAATATGAACTAACATTTCTATGGACTTCATAATGGGGTTACCAAAATATGGAAATAACTCTATAATTGTGGTTGTAGTTGATCGCCTTTCCAAATATGTTCATTTTTGTGCTCTACAATGTTTAGATTCAATATGCTAAGATAGATAACATTAGTATTCAATTCAATTTCACAACAATAGCATATACAGGATCACTGAAAGAAACACAATCACAAGATATACACTAATTTATCCTCGGAAACCCTCTAGGGGAAGAAAACTCAACAAAAATTCCTCAATATATATGATCAAAAGTACAAGGACAAAACCTCAAATAAGTGCTCCTTCTCCTTGCAGATCTCTCTCTCTCTCTCTCTCTCCTATGTGAATTACACAAGTGAGTGTGTGTGTCTGAATGAGGAGCACATCACTCCTATTTATGATTTATCTTCCACTTGACTTTTTCCCTAACTCGGTCATCCCCAACAAACTCAACTGGGACGACTTACCTAGGAAGACTCAAAATAATATAATATCACTTTCTAGAGGATTCTATCGACCCGACTTACAAGGAATGTTTTACCTCATGACTCTATGATGACCAAATACAATAATAACATCCTGATGGACGAATAAAACTATTAGAATTGTTGTTCCATTAGATCTTCAGAGAAATGAGTGCAGTATGATTCTTAATTATTATGCAGTGAAAAGGAATGAATAATACACACTAAACAAATCAAATCTCACAGGAAACAGATAAGTATTGCTCAGATAATTACAGTATAAACTTCATTACATCCCAGCAGTATACAATGGCAATACATAAAGGAGAATTTGAATCATGAGAGATGAATTCGAATCTACCAACTCAATCTGACTGCATGGCTAACTAGAAGTGTCTAAATCACTATCAAATTTCAACTGGCTAACTCCATATGTCTAATCCGGTCTCTCAATCAGTTACGATCAATCAAATCTGTCTAAACGTAGTGGTAAGTGAGAAGTAGGTGAGAATTGGCGCCTTCCCACATGCAGCCATGAAAAACTGTCACTAACTGAACTGGAGGATATCTAACTAAATGTAACTGAAGCATAAGTAAGCTTAACTAGTTACCAACTTCCAACAACTAAAGGAGGTTGGTGTCGACACTCCCAGTGGCTCTTAAAATGTAGGGATTAGTCTAGGATGCGCATAAACAGATGCATGCAAGTGCAGTCATTTCCAGTTAGCCTCTATCAGTGTTTCCCACACTCTAGTGATTGGTACATGTGGCCCCATTAGGACAAGTGGACCCAATGGTACTAGTGGATCCAATAATAACTAAATGACTATTAAGTTAGGAAAATATAATCTAATAGACAGTTTGGGCAAGGGAGGATTATAAATCCTAACACCCCCCCTGAATCCTAACTTGGACAACTGTGGGCCCTGGAAAGAAGGCCAAAAGTCACCCATATACAATCTAAAAGATAAAAAATGTTACTTAATAAACCAAGGAAATAGGGGAAAACCTCATGGGAAAAAACCCCCTCAAGATAAGCAGTGAATCAAGAAAAACAAGTTAAAAACTTACAAAATATTTTGCTGCAATTTGCAGCACTATGCAACAACAAAGAATTATTCTGGTTCTTCTGTGCAACAGCATCTTGAATCTGTGCATATGAACCTTGGAATCCAAACTGAATGATTATTTCTAGAGGAATATTCCTCTTTGGAAGAAGAAGAATATGCTCAACTGAATTAGAAATATAGACAGCTGCTAGATGAAAACTGGACCCATGTAGAGCAACTGAAATCAACTAATAAGTGAGCAAAAGTGCTTGAGAATTCGAACCATGAGAGTAAAACCCAGGAAACTGATATATTGCAGCCTTCAACATCGAACCATGTGAGGTAAAATCAGCCCCACGTGTTAGGAGAAAATGTCCAGGCGAATGCAGAATGTTTCCATCTTTGCTAGTTCTGTGAGGAGATGAACATGTGATCAAATAGATAGGTAGAGAAGCCATGGGACTGTGGAGAGTGAATGATTGAAATCCATAATCTGATATAGCTTCATAAATAACCAATTATTCACAAAATAAAATATCAGCAAACGCATAAGAGGAAACTAACATCAAATCCCCAGCAGCAAGTTTGAAGGAGACTTGCGATACTTGATTTGTCACACCAAAATTGATGAGACCAACTACAAGCATGAATGAAGGCTCTTGGAACTTAAAACTTGAACCAAATAATATCATATCGTATCCAAATAAGACCATATTAGATCCAAATAAGTTCATATCAGATCCAAGAGTGTGGAATGATATCAAATCCCCAATAGCAATTTTGAAGGAGACTTGTGGTACTTGATTTTTCACATCAAAATTGATGAGAGCAGCTACAAGCATTACTGAAATCTCTTGAAATTTAAAAAATAAACCAAATAATATCAAATAAGATCCAAATAAGATCATATGATATCCAAATAGCTTCATATCATATCCAAGAGTGTGGTCCATCGAGATGGTAGATGCACAGTTTTCTCCGTCTACAAAATTCGGAGTATTGGTGCACGCAATCATGTAGGAATTTACTGGAAGTTCTAAATCAATGAGAGTGAATGGATCACTCCTACAATCTGATATTATTTCCAAAATATCCAAATATTCATAAAATATAATATCAGCAAACTCAAAAAAGAATGCTGACATCAGAGCACCATTAGCAATTTCGAAAGAGACTTTTGGTACTTGATTCTTCACACCAAAATTGATGAGACCAGCTACAAGCATCACTGGAAGCTCTTGAAACTAAAAAATTGAACCAAGCAATATTAGATCAGATCCAAATAAGATCATATCAGATCCAAATAGGTTCATATCATATCCAAGAGTGTGATCCACCAAGGTGGTAGATGCACAATTTTCTCCTTCCTCAAAATTCTGGGTATTGGTGCATACAATCATGTAAGAATTTACTAGAAGCTCTACATCAATGAGAGTGAATGGATCACTCCTACAATCTGATATTATTTCCAAAATATCCAAATTATTACTTTTCTGCACACCAGCAACATCATTAGAGATAGAGAAATCAAATTCCTCTTTATTTTCTGAAACAATCACCGGTAAACTATGCACAAAAATTCAAAATAGAAGAATCACTAGAGAATTTTTGCATAGAATGGAAGGATATTTTTTCTTCAATAAAATATATTCGGATGTCTTCTTATGGATCATCCATATGAGAATATGAGATATCAAAGATCTCATAAACTTCTGGAGCAACAGGAGAAGGAGTCACTCCAAGGAGACTTTCTTCAATTCGAATTGACTGTGTGGAATATTTTGCTTCTTCTTCATCTTGAACTTCATCAGAGATAATAGAGGTAAATACTATTGAATAAAGAACTCTTAGGGTCCTGGATGTGCTCTCCAAATTGCTATAATGATCCTCATTTTGCTTGCCAAAGGTTCTATCCAATTATGTCCAGAGATACTTTGGGTCGTCAACAGAATCAATAAGGTAGCACAAGCTAGGAGAAAAAGCCAGACATATTCTTCCAAAATCTATATCACTGTCATTTATCCAGTCGTTCTCATCTTTATAAGACTCTTTACCAAGTCCAATAGATTCCTCATAGAGACCTTGTCTCTTTAGATATGAAATCATCTTCAATTTCCATTTTCAATATCTTGTGGATGGAGTAAGAAGAGGAATTGGTAATATCGAATCCATATGAAGTTGAACCTGCAAAATATCACTACAAAACCAAAAATACTTTGCACTATGTTAGAATCAAGCCTTCCCTCTCGACATGTACACTTTCTTAGGTCCCGTCACGCCCGCACCGCCACTCTGAATGAATTCAGAGGAAGCAAGGAAATATTTGCGGGACTTCTGCAAAAACCCAGCTACTTATGGTGTACAATGGAGAGTAGACAAACTCGAAGCTTTCCTGAAATGGCTTTGATACCATAATAGAATTGTTGTGCCATTAGATCTTCAAAGAAATGAGTGCAATCGAATTCTTAATTATTATGCAGTGAAAAGGAATGAATAATACACACTGAACAAATAAAATCTCATAGGAAACAGATAAGTATTGCTCAAATAATTATAGTATAAACTTCATTGCATCCCAACAATATACAATGGTAATACATAAAGGAGAATTTGAATCATGAGAGATGAATTCGAATCTACCAACTCAATCTAACTGCATGGCTAACTAAAAGTGTCTAAATCACTATCGGAGTTCAACTGACTAACTCCAGATGTCTAATCCAGTGTCTCAATCAGTTACAATCAATCAAACCAGTCTAACTACATTGGTAGGTGAGAAGTAGGTGAGAACTAGTGCCTTCCCACATGCATCCATGCAAAACTGGCACTAATTGAACTGGAGGATATCTAACTAAATGTAATTGAAGCATAACTAAGCTTAACTAGTTAGTAACTGCAAACAACTGAAGGAGGTTGGTGTCGGCACTCCCAGTGGATCCTAAAATGTAGGGATTGGTGATACGTTTATAAATAATTGGAATTTTTCTTCAACAACATCAGCAACTAGAACAGTTACTAGAACATATTCAATATATTCAATACTGGAGCATCATATTCTACAGCACAGAGTCTTCATTTTGATCTTCATCTTTTGCAGCACTCGATAACTCGGTCGTCTACAACAACACTTGATCTTTCAATCAGCAACAATATCATCTTCCCCACTCAATCACTCAATCATCTACATCAACACTTGATCTTTCGATCAGCAAGAACATCCTCTGCAACACTCGATCACCCAATCATCTACAACAACACTTGACCTTTCGATCAGCAACAACATCATTTGCAGCAACATAACCTGCAACACACATGATCCAATTACAGGATTATAAATCCCTCTCGCTTTAGGACATAAGTCCAAGGATGATGCAATCCTAACCACATCATTGAGACAAAGATCTAAGGATTGATTTAGAACTAATGTCTAGGGATTATACAATCCCAACCACATCACAAAGACAAGAGTATGCGGATCACTTTAGGATTAATATTTAGGGATGATACAATCCCAACCACATCATAGATATAAAAGTATGTGGATCACTTTAGGACTAATATCTAGGGATGATAGAATCCCAACCACATCACAGAGACAAAAGTATGTGGATCACTTTAGGACAAATATCTAGGGATGATACAGTCACAACCATAACAGAGAGACAAAAGTTTGTGGATCACTTTAGGACTAATGTCTAGGGATGATACAATCCCACTGCAACATCATCGTCACTGCTCCCCCTTTTGAGCCACACCAATCATGTCACAAAATTATTCAAACTTCACTCGATATAGAGACTTAGTCAACACATCAGAAACTTGCTCATCAGTGCTCACATACCAGAGCATTATGGCTCCCTTTTGTACCATATCTCGTATGTAAAAATACTGAATTTCTATGTGCTTTGACTTGTCATAGAACACTGGGTTCTCTATCATCTTTATACAACTATGGTTGTCACATAGAATCACCGTGGCATCCAACTTCAAGTCAAATATACCTGACATCAATTTTCAAAGCCATATGGCTTCACAACTAGCAGAACAAGTTGCTATATACTTTGCTTCAGTTGTGCTAAGAGCGATACTGGAATTCTTCTTGCTAAACCATGAGATCACGCGAATCCCAGACAATAACATCCACCCGAGGTGCTCTTCCTGTATGGAACACTTCTAGCCCAATATTCATCTGTATAACCATACAATATGTAGTCATGATCTCCAACATGATCATGTATCATTGTCTTCACTGCTTCCATAATTTTCCTATTCTTTATTTCTGCAACACCATTATGTTCAGGATTGTAGGGAGTAGTTAGTTCTGTCTTGACTCCATCTTCTTTACAAAAGGCTTCAAAATATTTTGAAATATATTCTCCACCATAATCTGTTCTGAGTGTCTTGATTCTTCTTTCTAAAGGATTCTCTATCAAGGCTTTGAATTCCTTGAATTTTCCAAATACGTCATTCTTTGCTTTCAAGAAATATATCCATGTCTTTCTTGAATAGTAACATAATATTCATAACCACTCAAAGATGTGGAGGGCATTGGACCACATACATCTGAATGGATTAATTCCAATGTACCTTTAGTCTTTGTCTCACTCTTCGAAAATGGATTCTTGATCTTCTTTCCTTTTGTTCATCCTTTGTAAATACCTTCATGATTGATCTTCAACTTAGTAAGCTCATCACTGCTTTTCTCACATGGGGTAGTGCTTTGCAGTTGATGTGAGCAAGCCTCCTATGCCATAATTCACTTGGACTAGTGGTCTCATGAACAAGGGTTGTTTCTGAATGTCCCATGAGTTTATATAAACCTCATTCTTCTTCACCAATGACAACAGTTACATCTTCAATTGATTTTCCTTTTGGCCACATAAGTACTTGTCCATCTATGAATGTAACCTTGTATCCTTTCTTATCTAATGCTGAGATAAAAAGTAAAATCTTCTTCAAACCTGGAACATATAAGACTTCCTTCATCTTCATGGGGGTTCCAGAATCAATCTTGTAGTTTGTTTCACCAATTCCTTTGATAGGATATTGATAGTCATATCCTAATGATACCTACTGAGGAGAGTTCTTCTCTTCAAGTTTTGACAGATTTTTCTTTTGTCCCGTCTTGTGCTTTGAAGCACCACTATCAATAAGCCATGTATCTTCTCCAAGTGTCACAGACCCAGAGAGTGCAAAGAGTAGTACATACTCTTCTGCATCTTCTTTTTTTGCTTGTTTTCTTCGAGGCCCTTATTCCTCTTCTTCTTCATATTCATCTTCACCTAGGTGTGCATGATGTCTTTTGTTGTTGTTCCTCTTCTTGTATTCTTCTTTCTTCAATGGACAATTTCTAGCAATGTGTCCTAGCTTGTCACAATTGAAACATTGAAAGTTGGAGTAGTTTCTTCTTGGATTGTTTCCTCTTGTCCTTTGGAACTTCTTGGGAGGTTGAGACTCCTTGTGGCTTTCCTTCTTGAAGTTACATAGACTTCTTCCTCTCTTGGTATGGGTGGCTAGGGCTTGGTCATCTTCTTTAAGTAGAGCTTCTCTATTGGCTACTCTAGCCTCCTCTTGGATGCAATCTTCCCATACAATGTCGAATTTCATGCTTTCCTTTCTGGCACACATAGTCTGGATGAATGAATCCCAAGGTCTATCGATACCATTGAGAGCAATCATAACTAGCTAATATTCATCAAGGGAGTCCCCAATGGCTTCTAGTTTCTCCTTGAACTAGGAGACCCTTGTGAAGTAGTCTTCGATGGATTCTCCTTGGCACATCTTGGTACTCTTCAATTGAGTTCTCAAATTCATCTTTCTATTGACGTTCCTTCCTTCATACATTCTAGCTAGGGAATCATACATCTCCTTCAGGGTCTTCTTGGATGACACTTGAGGAATCAAGTGATCTTTGATAGAATCAATAATGAACCTCATTTCCTAATGAAGTCCTTATGCTTCTCCTTAGCTTCATCTTCTTCAGGTCCTACAACTTCTTCCTTGATGTATTTGGAAAGATAATTCTCTCTAAGAATGAGGCCAATCATATATTTCTATGCTCAGAAATTCTATATTTCTTCTAGCTTATCTTCAAACTTAGTGATTGGGGCCATCTTATCCAAGAGGTCACTAAAAAATGAAATTTCTCAAAATGAAAAACTGACCTTACGAGGAGATGCGCTTGACTGAGGTGAATTGACTGGTACACTTGGTTTCTGGCGATTCCAAATCTTCACCTCTCAAAATTGACTTGCGAAATTATGATCTGTAGTTTCTGCAATTTTCTGGTTTTCTGGAGTTTTTTGGTCCAAAGTCAAACTAGGGTTTGAATTTCTCGGAGATCTACCCACTCAAAAAATTCAATCTAGGGTTCAATAGATGTGCCCTAAGGAGGCACAACTTTCTATGTAATCATATTTCCAAAATTCCAACTTTGACAAAAACCCTAATTTCTTGTCGAAGGGAGAAGAGTGACAATTCACCTTGTGAAAGTTGTCCTATTTAGGATAGCTCTGATACCATGTTAAGATTCAATATACTAAGATAGATAACATTAGTATTCAATTAAATTTCACAATAATAGCATATACAGGATCACTAAAAGAAACACAATCACAAGATAGACACTGATTTATCCTGGGAAACCCTCTAGGGGAAGAAAACCCAGCAAAACCTCAAACAAGTGTTCCTTCTCCTTGCAGATATCTCTCTCTCTCTCTCTCTCTCCTATGTGAATTACACAAGTGAGTTCTGTGTGTCCAAATGAGGAGCACATCACTCATATTTATACTTTATCTTCCACTTGACTTTTTCCCTAACTAGGTCGGCCCCAACAAACTTAATTGGGTCGACTTACCTAGGAAGACTCAAAACAATATAATATTACTTTCTGGAGGATTCTATAGACTCGACTTACAAGGGAGGTTTTACCTCATGACTCTATGATGACCAAATACAATAATAACATCCCGACGGAGGAATTAAACATCTCTGAATAAATTACAATAGAATATTCTTCGAAGTTACAATATTTCAACATACAACACCCCTTTAAAGCCTTGATAGTTGCTCAAGTATTCCTGGATAATATCCTCAAACTCCATTGTATGTTGCAATCTATTGTCACAGATCATGACCCCACCTTCACTAGCAATTTCTAGCAATAATTGTTTCGGCTCTAAGGCACTCACCTAAATCTCAACACCACCTATCACCCCCACACTTATGGTCAAACTGAATTTGTTAACAAGTGACTAGAAGCATATTTGGAGTGCTTTACTTCAGAGAGGCAATCTCAATTGGCTCATAATAGCTACCTCCAACAAATGCCACTCAAATGATTTCACTTTGAATTTATCTATGGCTAAAAAACCCCCTCAATGACATCCTACTTACCAAGAGTCTCTAAGGTACAAGAGGTCAACAAAACACTCACAACCCAAGTTCACATTCTTAACACTCTCAAAGATAATTCAGTCATGGCTCAAAACAAAATGAAGCTGCACATTTATCAGCATCGTTCCAACTGCCACTTTTTGAAGAGGTGGATCAATAATTCCTCCACGTACAACCTAATACGTTGACCCCACTTAAGGATGACCACCATTAGAATCTTACTCTGAAGTTTTATAGGCCAATCAAGTCCCCAAACATGTTAGTCCAATGGCTTACAATTTGGAGTTACCATTCTAAAATTCATCAAATATATCATGTCTCCCTAAAAAAATGGTCATTTTTAATTGTTGTATCCGAACTAGCCTTCCAAAATTGAAGGAAAACGGTTTCATTTGGTTGCAGCCCAAGGTTGTCCACATCAAGCCAGAACACCATCTCCGCCATGCAGCATCCAAGGGATCTTACTACAATGGAAAAATACCTAGGGCAAGAATGCTTCATGGGAACCAATAGAGATACTATTGCAATTTATGCATCTTCATCCTGGAGGGCATGTTAGGGTCCTACATTAACCTTCTTACTTAGATAGAGAAGTTATCTATCAAGGCCATCTCCATTACATAAGTCCCATGAAGATATAATGTGAAAGCAATGTTTGTAAGAAAAGCTTACTAGAAAGTTTGTAGGAGACTATATATAGACTATTGTAAAAAGGTTTACTAGAGAAATTCACCTACCAAAAAGTTCTTGAAATGATAGAAACTATATAATGAACTAGAAGCAATGTAATGAGAGGTCTTGTGAAAAATATTGTAATTGGAATTTTGCTCAATTGGAGGTTGCCCCTTGAAGGGGTAAATGAACATTACTTTCACCAATAAAGGTATTACTCTTTATGGTAATCTACTCTCTAAAACTACCTATTTTTGCGATAATTCTATCATTTTCATAATAAATTTTATTATATTCTATTATTTTCACTTTGAATTTCTTATTCTACTAATAAGGTACATAACAAAGCATCGTCATTAATTATTTGAAATTCTCCATTTTGTTATGGAAAAATTATCATTACCAAATTGAAGATCAACTAATTGCATCCATTTTGAAGAACAATGCCTTGAGACAGTCATAAAGTAAATCTAAGGATCTTCAATTATGAAAATGAAATAGGCGAGCACTAAATGGCAACCCTAGGTAATTAACCTTTGAAGGTTAATTACAATTTGATATATTTTTTCATCACAACTACACATTCTTATAAAGATCAGCTAACATTTTAAATCTTTCACCAAAGCCTCATCCATCCAACATAAGTCATATTTGATGCTATCACATGCCTTATAGGGATAAACTATATATTTTTTGCTCAATACCTTCTAGTTCATGCAATAATGAAGTTCTCCAAAGTGTTTAATTGGAGAACAAACTTTGATAGATACGATTATCAATAAAATATTTTGTACTCGTTTGGTGATAAGCCTCTAACTTTTTGAGATCTAAATTTTAACCATGGACCTATTACTCCTTGAACGATCAATTTAATCAAAATAAAGTCCTGATTTGTAACATCAAAATTGACTTTAATAGAACTCTTGAACAGCCGTGGGCACCAAGGCCATAAAATTCTAATGAATCTTGAACTATAAAATCAATATTCTAATGAATCCCAAACTATAAAATCAATATTGCTTGATAGAGCTCTATTGGCAACCCATGAAGACTTGGAGACTTACCTCCTTGTGTAGTTTCTTCTAGGAAAATAGACATCTAAATCTCACAACGATCCTTTAAGGCAACCCTAATATTTACTCTATTATAATTTTCTCTCTATTACCCCCTAATCATTGACAATTTAACAATTTTTGTATATATAGAGGAATTATGCGTTTATAAAGAGTTTATTTTTCTCTCGACATTTCGGACATTAATGCAGGTCCATCCTTGAGAGGACTAAAATCTCACGAATCTCCTCACTCATTTTAAGGATATTAATATGAAAAAACGAGCATCTCAACATGTAAGGTCGGTTGAAGTACTGTGTTGATAAGCTCTTTGAGGAGGTTGATTTGTTTTTTTGTGATGCACGACAGGTTTCCAAGCTTCTTTTACTTTAAGAGCATCATCTCGATTGACATTATTATCAAATCTTTCGATCTCCAAAGCCTCCTTTATTTTCTGTTTGTAATAGTCAGGGATTTTTGCCAACACTTTTGAATCTTTCAAACATATCTGATGATTAGAGGTGTGAGAGTGTTCCGTGATGACGTATTTTTTAATCCTTCCATGTTGTATATCTGCGTTGTGTTCCTTTAACCTTGTTTTTATTGAGTGGCATGTTTCCCCAAGGTATACTTTGCCACAAGAGCACAGTATTGCGTATACTCCTTGATGAAGTTTTGGTTCAATATGGTCCTTAGCAAAATCTAGCATATTTCTTATGGAATTTGGAGGGGAGAAACAAACCTTTAAGTTCTTTCTTCTTAAGATTTTGGCAATTTTGTTAGTAGTACCCCGAATGTATGGAAGAACGGTTCCAAAAGTATCTTCTTCTAACCTTCGATCTCCATTTCTACCTCGTCGTTCCTTTGTGATTGTTTCATCAATCATATTTTCTTTGTAGCCATTGTTTAAGAGAGCCTTCTTTAGATGGGTAATTTCTTGAGCTCGATGGTCTCTATCAAAAACTCTTGTAGCCCTAGTCGCTAGAATGTTGACAATACCAGTCTTTTGGGAAAGATGGTGATGGGATTTGGCATGTAGGTATCTGTCGATATGAGTATATTTCCTGTATACTTGGTGTGCGAAAGATCCATCTTGCTTCTTCATGGTCAGTAAATCTAAGAAAGGGAGGCATTTGTTGTCCTCTTTTGAAACTAAGAGAAGCTTGGAAACATGCCGTGCATCACATAAAAACAAATCAGCCTCCTCAAAGAGCTTATAAACACAGTATTTAAGTCGGCCTTACATGTTGAAATGCTCGTTTTTTCATATTAATATCTTTAGGATGAGTGAGGAGATTCGTGAGCTTTTAGTTTTCCGGAGGATGGACGTGCATTAAGGTTCGAAACGTCAAGAGAAAAATAAATTATTTATAAACACAGATTTCCTCTCTATATAAAAAAAACTGCACCTGCCTTAAGAATGAATCATCAACTTATGAATTTGTTTTTTAAGAAAATATATCTTTTTTAACCATATTGTTGCTTGGCTTTCAATATATTAAAGAAATACATTTTTTTCACTAATTAAGTTGTGATATAATACTTTAACCTCTTATGGTATAATTAAGTTGAGATATAATACTCTAACCTCTTATGCCATAATCTCAAATAAAACCTATGGATATTTAACAAAATCATATTTAACTATTTTTACTTTATCATATTCCTTGAACAACCAAAACCTTCTCACGCAACCTTAAATAAGAGAACTTCTGTGTTACATTTTTCAATGGAAATGGTTAGGTGGTGACTTTATCATAGAATAGTTATTTAGAATTTAAACATTAACCACATTACAGTTCAGTTTTTAATGGTGCATAGAAATATGCAAAATAAGAAGAAAAAATACACACCAAAGATTGAGTATATATATATATATATGCTAAGCAAAATTATTTTAAAGTTGAATCATTAAAAAAAAAAAAAAATTTAATTAGTTTCAATGTAAGTTGTATCAGTAAAAATAATCATTCTCAGAAATTATCAAATGTATATTTAAATGGATAAAATATTATAGAGTTGCATTTTACATATAAATTGATAAGCTGTTAGAGTAAAAAATCATTCTCTGAAATCATAACATGTACATTTAATAAAAATTTAAATAGTTTCAATGTGAGTTGTATCAGTACAAAAATCATTTTCAAAAATTATAAAATGTACATTTAAATGGATAAAATATTATAGAGTTGCATTCTACATATAAATTGATAAGTTGTTCGAGTATAAAATCATTCTCTGAAATCATAAAATGTACATTTAAATGAATAACATATTATAGAGTTGCATTTTATAAATAAGTTGATAAAATAATTATAGAGTTGCATTCTACAAATAAGTTAATAAAATAAATATAGCAAAACTGAAATCTCAAAAATATAAAATAAATATAAAAATTAAAAAACAAAACTGAAATCTTAAAAGTATAAAATAAGAAATTAAATACTTCAATGTCGATCCTGTAGGAATAAAAAATCATGCTATGAGATAAGCAGTTGACATATTGCACTTTACACTATTGGATAACATATTATCCAATGATGCATTAACCCAATATATGCATGTACATCGCCCTTCGATCTTGACTGTTATCGATCATCATTTCTTTGTTTGAATGTTTGGATACCGATCATCTTTCTTTATTTGAATGGATATATAGTGTTTTTCATGCATTATTTCTGCATGGCATTATTTTCAGAAGAAAGCAAAACTTATATGATAATCCTTTGCGTTAAAGGTCAAGAAATCACAATGCAAATAATGCCAAACTTCCACTTAATATGGTAGTCGTTCTTTGATTAGTAACTTTATTGATATTCTCCAGATTCTCCGTTGGTGTAGCTTGTAGCGTTCTCGTCTCCATGTTCATCAGCTAAAAGATAAAGAACATTTAAGCATCCAGTGCTTGCTAGTTTGTTGGTAATATGTAGTACCAGCATTCCAGTAAAAAATCATCTACTCAATTTTTGTACTTCAAAGCTTATAAATTATATATATTTTTTGTACTTTAAAGTTTATAAACTATATATATAGAAGTACATTTATTGTAGCTTGGGAGGTTGGGAAGAATGATTGTTACCCTCTTGCAAGGAATGATTGTTACCTTCTTGCAAATTTCAAATCTTGTAAGTGACATGTTTGCTTTTATTAAGCCCATTTGTAAACAATGAGTAGATTGTGCAATCTGGTCATACCTTGATTCTCATGTTATATTTCCCAATGGAATAGCCCTCTAGTAAATAGTGAGACACCTTTAAAAAAAATTATATATCCAAGTTGTAGTCAAATATATACCCGAAAGTTTGGATTGGTTCTGATATTCCGTAGTTTTTGGTTTGTTGTGATGTTGTATGATGAATATCACAGCATCCAAACAAAGTTCTACAGTTTGAATGATGTTTTTAAAAGTGACTTGATCATTTCACATTGACCTTTATTTTTTGAAAAATTGAACAACCTGTAAAGCTGGAAATTCTTTTTTTTCTCAGATATTTCCGTTACCGGTGGTGTAGTTGTTTAGTTGCCAAATTCTGTTCAATTTTGAACCTTGCAGTAAACATCAATATGCCCTTTTTTATACCTATTTTGATCAACCTTCTAGCCTACTTTTGGAGATTCAACTGCTGCTTATCTATTTTGGAGAGTGTCGTTCAAAACTCAGAGAACTCACTAAAAGAGAAGGCAAACTATTGAATTTGTAAATTCTAATGTATAAAAGCTCACAAAATCAAGAAAATATTCACAAATGCAAATAAGCGATACTAAATCCTTGAAAATAATCATATAATGTCTCTGGAAATGGACAATATTTACCCTTTAAATAGTCTTATGAATACTGGGCGTTCCATTGCACCCAAGCATAACTTACAACTCGAATCATTTTACTATTTTAGAGGTAATCACTGCTACTGCTTGTTTTGGCTGCCGGACCATGAAAAGTGCCATTTACATTATGAAAGACAAATAACATTTGACAGTCGAAACATCCCATACTATTCTCCAAAAGAAAAAGGAACACCTATATTTAGGAGAAGACAAGCTAATTCTCTAAGATGTCTAAGGGTTGCACAAGCTTTCATTGAGAGCATTCTGGTCTCCGCAAATGGACCATATTAACCCTTCAATAAAGTCTTTGAAAGACTGGGTTTTCTATTGCATCAAGGCATACATTACAACTGGAATTATTTGAGGCAATTACTGCTAGTGCTAGTTTTGGCTCCCGGGGAGTCTAAAAGTTCTAATTCATCCTGTGCATTCAAAATCACTGCATTGGGGATCAAAATTGCAAGAAATGTTCAAGTAGAACAGTGAAAATGATACAATCCTTTTTTTATTTTTGCAATTTAAATTATGAAAGACAAATACTATTTGACAGTTTAAATATATCATAAAATTTGGTCAAAGAAAAAAGAACACCTATATTTAGGGGAAATTGTAGAGAGCTAATTATCTAAGCTGACCAAGGTTGCACAAGCTTTCATTGAGAGCATTCTGGTCCATGGTGAACCTTTTAAAAACATCAACAAAGTTAGAGATTGTTAGAGATTGAAAGCTACTAGAGATCCCAGAAAGGGACTCTCTACTACATCTACTTAGGAATTCTCCATTAACAATTTCCCTTCCAAAAGATTAAAATGAAATCCAAGAAAGCAAGGAAGATAAAACAGGATTATGGAATATTTGACATTGTAGGGTACAGTGATTTAAGAATACTTCGTAAGTGATTTGGTATTTGGAAAACGTGTATAAGCCAAGATGTGGCCACGGGAGAGTTCTTTTTTAGTAGTGGGTCCGGTACTGTTAAAAGTACATCCGATTTGTCTGAACAAAGTTGATAAACTCAGTTCATAATAAGCAATAGAACGTGGTAAACATTTCAGTTTTTTAACCTACCAGTTCAGTACATATTGTCAAGCAGACAGAATAGGCCATTTTGATACACATGCTGCAGCAATTACTCATATGTAGGTACTATCTCTACTTAATACAAAATATATTCTTGGATTTTGCATTTTTTTCTGCAAATATGACATAACTGTAGAATATAAATAGATCTTTCCCAATCTGACAGTAAGAGATTCAGCTCTGCCCACTATGACAAAATTTTAGTAAGCTTTTAATAATGAGAACAATGAAGGTGTTACCCAAGCCTTTGATTTCCAAACTTTGAAAAATGAAGGTCACCCAAACCTTATTATCCTTCAGTCTCAGATGTACAGGGTTATTGCACAAGTTACATTGTCCCATTACACCCAGGTGCAGCTAACTCTCAGCAAGCAAAACATGTCTTCAAATGGATAAGTCTGAATGATCATGATCTAGTTGTCTGTAAGAAGCTCCTGGTTCATCACTTGATCTTCTCTTATTGAGGCTTGCTCGTTGCATCAAGCGAACCAAAGCTTGCACCACTTCAGACATTGGAGGCCGAAATTCTGGTTCAGGCTGCCATGCCAAATGATAGATTGTGAAAATTAACTGTTTGTTGTTTGTGTATTAACCCTAAATGCTCAAAGTGGAAATTCTGTTCTAGGATGTAAACTTAACAGCTTCTACTTAAAAATGGAGATCTTACCTGAACACAAAGGGCAATAATATCAGCAAACCTTGAGAGAGACTTCGCAGGATAAATGCCCTTCAATGCTTGATCAACCATTTTTGCCAGTGAATCAATATCATGAAGCTGAGGAGTAGCCCACCTGACTAAAGAATGTTCTGACCTTGGCCTTGAACTGTGCAATAAGGAAACATAAATGAGGAAAATGGTAACTTTTCATTAAAGAGCTTTAATGTGTGAAAAGATGCAAACCAAAAATACAACAGCAGTACCTGTCGAGTGGCTTTCGACCTGTGAGAAGTTCTAACATTACCACACCAAAACTGTATACATCACTCTTCGCCGTATAGATGCCTGACATGGCATACTCAGGAGCACTATAGCCAAAAGAACTTAGCATCTGAGTAGAAACCTGAAAACGATTGATGCCATTGTTGTAGTTAGTTTCCAGAGGAAAGATGCTGCGTGTAGCATTACACAAAATACTAAATAGCATTCTTCATAAGACATGTCCAAAGTGGATTCGCTTGTCCAAAACAGAAAAAATTCAAACCTGGCGTTCTGAGCTTGGACTGAGAGCTGCTATTCCACAGTCAGAAAGATGAGGGTTGAGTTCTTCATCTAGCAAAATGTTGGCTGATTTGAAATTTCTATGTACTACGGAAGGTGAAGAAACTTCATGCAAATACCTGCACAAACAAAAGCCAGTTTAAAAATGTTCGATATAATACGGTACTTAATTCAGAAAACACTTATCAATCTCAAATCTCAGAATAATGTTTGAAGCCAACTTACTCTAGAGCCCTAGCAGTTCCCAGTGCAATCCTCACACGAGAGTTCCAGGTCAATCTCTTTCCACTGTCATCTAGAAAGTGTAAGATATCATGGAGAGTTCCATTGCCAAAATATTCATAAACAAGAAGACGTTGCCCATGCTCTACACAGTAGCCCACAAGTTCAGTGATATTCGCATGCCGTAGACGTGAAATATTCGAAACTGCATCAAGAAAGTCTTCATCTGTCTGTACAGACAATGTTGAGCTGTCTATTTTTTTCACTGCCAAAATCTGACATTTTACAGCTGATGAGTTAGCACCTTAAGATCACAGTATATAAATGATGAAACAATGTTTCCAACCTAATCAAGTCAGATATACAAACAAGCATGGGGCTTATATCCTAACAGTAGACATTACATGCTCTGATTAGCCTTGGGATGGATCTCATAGGCATACCAGCCTTAAACATAACATTAAATAATAAATATGCTTGTGTGACAAGCATATCGAGACTTCTATCCAGCTGTAATAAAATGAATTGTTGGCATTTCAAACAGCACGATTCTCTAATCCATTTCAAAACTTTGAACAACTTACATAGCAAAATTTGGTTATATGCATTTTCCCATCCTGTGGTAGGGTGGGGACTAATGTTTAAATCTCCCATAAAAATTTGATTAGCACATATATGCACCATAATGGGATGTCCTTCCGACATAGTTACTGAATTATTGGATGTAACTGCACCCTACATATATTGAAGCTTTATCCCAAATAAATTTTCCCCAATAAATGTTTTAACTAGTCCCATGCCCAGGTAATGTATGTTTGCTACATATCAGAGAAAAGGGAAATTTCAAGTAAGAAAGGGGAGTAGGGAGGTGCAGTTTACCTTGTGTGTATTACTATAATTCTTGCCCCTAATGTGTTAAACTGACCCCAAGGCAAAATTGAAAAAACTTAGAACTTGTGGCTATTGTTTGGTGGCGATAGAGTGAAGTCACATGTCAGGTTATCTCCCTGTGTGAGATGCACATTGACCATGTGCTCTAACCACTGGAAGATCTCCATGGAAAGTTTGGTTGGCCTTATAACATTCACTAGGTCAATGTGCTCTAACCACTGGAAGATCTCCATCGAAGGTTTGGCTGGCCATATAACATTCACTACAGGCACAACTGCTCGCTGCACAAAGGTCAATGAATATTGGGCTTGATCACTATATAACCCAAGTGAATGAGTTGTGCATGCATTCATACTAATACTATATACTCTATTTGCTCAGTCATGCCCGTGTTTCAATTATGAAGAATAGGTCCCTAACATTGAATGCAAAAGTTACTGTTGCTTTTCTGCCTATAGCATCCAAGCATTCCAATGCTCTGCATTGCAACGGCAGCATCTAATAGTATTATAATTTATTATCGATCAAAGTTTGGACTGACAGCTGGAAAGGCCATTTATAAGATCGAGCATCTAAGAAACTACAATAGCAACAGCATAGTCATGAAGAACCTGAACAACCCAATTCCTTTTGTGTGGATAGCATGCAACCACACCACCCTGCGGAGAGCACTCAATAGTTATTTGGTAACACATACAATACTAATTAGAAATAGTTCCGAAGGTATTACCTGCAACTTAATGACTAAATGTCCAAAATAGCAATTTCCACTAAGATTTTCTTTTTGGAAATGCTGCATATAGCAACTTGCAGCTGTCCTATGGCTAAAAGTTGCCACACTACCAACGGTGTTTCTATGCTATTAAAATCAGCCTAAACTTGCACCTAGCTGCATCCACACTAACACAAGCCTGGTCACTTTGCTGCTTGCCACTACTAGACCATAAACCCATGGGCAGTGTTACCGCTTAATTCGCACCTCGGGTAACGTGGCCATAATCTTCAAGCCACTGGGTGTGACCTTGGGGGCAAGCTCGAGCCAAGTGATGTCACCAGATACTCAGCTCCACCATCTAGGCCAACTTTTAGCGAAGGCAAGGGGGGTGGACCCTATGAAAAATAAATCTAAGGTTGTTTCTAACTATGAAAGTAGGAAACACAGATTTTCTAGGAGTTTTAAAATGGAATGAAATTAGAGATTACCCACCAACTACTGCAAGTAGATTTAAACTTAGCAACTTCTAATCAAATAAACACATATCTTTTGAGACACATTGCGAGATTAACTTATGCGAAAAGAAACAGAATAGACCAGTGCCAAAATGAAAAGAGTGTTTTGCAAATGTGGGTTGCTAGTGTAGTCTTAGTGAAAGTATTGCAGTGTCTAAGTTGGTAAATTTTAGATTATTAGATGACTAATTAAGTGTCACGTCCCCATACCTCCGACCGGCAAAGAGGACGCGACCAATGCTTCAATCAACCAGGCTAACCGCCCATGAACATGTATAGGCTTAAGAATTGCCCAAAACAGAATGCTGAAAGATGATTTAAACTAAAATATGCACACAG
>LPNX010932764.1:171120-348623 GCA_001517045.1 Pseudotsuga menziesii
AACATCATTCAAACCACAGAGAATACTTATCTTGAGATGAAGCTGTCCAACAACTGGCTATATGAGAGCAACGTTCCACCCAACCATAGATCTCTGTCCAGCCTCTATTCTTTCAGCTGAGAGATCACCCCCAAGCTGGGCTGTGTATCCACTAAGGAGGAACTAGATGGGCTCACTCACAGCCATGGGTTCACTCAATGGTCATGCACATCCAACACAAGGAAGGTCCCCTTCTCTGCTACACAGTCCCTCAGGCAACTCTTCCCTCCAGTTCTCTTTAGGATGGGCATAGAAAGGTCCAGCTGCTAGCTTCCTGAAATTTCAGCCTTCACTGGGTTTATCAAGCAAACCCAACCTCTGTTCCAGCATCCACACTTGGATTTTTCACCATTCTGTCAACGAATAACTCAAATCCGTCACTGATTTTCGGGGCTGCAAAAACTGGGTTTTCCCATGGGTTTCGGGGTAGCTAATGCTCCCAAATTCTCCCTAAGGTTCATACCTATGGATTCCCCATTGGATTTTACTGTCCAATACCAAATCTGGGCATTTTTGGCTCTTCAAAACGTGGGTTTTTGCACAGTTGCGATTTCTGGTTTTTCACCCTGCTGGGAACTCGTTTTTGGATCGAAAATGATGCTGGGCTCCTCCACCATGGAATGGGGATGAGGAAGAAGCAATCCCCAAGAGGTAGAGTGACTTGTGGTACAATAAAACAGAGCCCATACTCTGCCATACGAATTTCTGGGCTGCCCATACTTTGCCATACGAATTTCTGGGCTGCCCATGCTCCATTAAAGCCATGGATTGTTTTCTTCAACCACTTCCTTACAACAGAATTAAATGTCAACAAGGAAAGTCAAAATGGGTTATCACAATGACATATGGCAGCTTATGGTTCAATCCCACAACCCCTTCACCTCTCCCTAGTGGATACACATGGCCCCTTCTCATTCGTTGCCTCCATAGTCAGTTTTGGTATTTTTTTGCTTGATGTTTATTTACATCATTTTTACAACGTTCCATGGCTAAATAGCACATGGGTAACATCAGGTCCAATGCTTTGCCATTTTAAATAAAATACGAACATACACTAGCGGGCCTTGGCCTTGAGCTCCACGCTAGGTATACATACATCATACAAACGGGGTCAAACCCGGGGACATTACATTAAGGGAGTGCGTAAATTCTTGGTTGGTTTTATTAATGTGGTAATTACCTGGATTATTATATTAGCATGGAGGGGGATTCCCGATATACCACGAAGGTACAAAGAATATGTTCAGACTCACCAAGTGTGGTAGCACACAAGGAAATGTGGGTTGAATGGAGTCATGGGGGGGATGTTCAACACTACACCAACAAGGATATATCCTAACGGGACCCCGCGGTCGCTTTTCAATTGTTCCCACTTCCTCTGTACAATTTCCCCACACGAAGCAAAACGCAACGCTAGATTTTCGTTGTTTGGGAGCTTGATTTAAAAGATGAAACTAATTACTAGCTGCCCAAATCCTTTTCTGATACAACCAACTGATCAAACGAAACTGCAGTGGAAGTAAAGCATACGAGAATAAGGGCCTTATTGATTTTAAAGATTTTTTGAACAAAAGTTGTCTGATTAGAAAATTTAAATCCCAAGAATCACTTTATAGGTTCAATACTCGAGCAAGCCCTTATCCATGAACCGTACTCGAAAGAGCAGGGGGTTTATTTTAAATACTGCAGAAACAAAAGGAAATATTTTCTAATTAAATTCTACCACGATTCTCTTTACCCTTTTCAGGATACTTGGGAGAGCATGGGGTAAGTATTTATTTTACTTTAATAACCAAAATAAAGCATAAACAAAAGAAACGAAATAAACTAGCTAAAAATCACAAATCACAAAAATGGTGCACCGACACGGATCTCCCCAAGGGGGATGAGGAGTGGGCTCTTAGGAGCCTACTCAAGACTTTATTACAATCTTACAACATGAAAGAAATGCACTTTGGATCCAAAGAGAAGCTTCGTTTGTCTTCATTTTTCTCGATTTTGCAAAAATTCACTAGAGTTTCCTCCTCTTTTATCGTAAACCTGCAAAAAACTGTCAACAAATATTAATAGAATATGCCCAAAAACACTTTAAGAGTGTTTTGGAAAAACTACCAAAATTTGTCGAAAAATTTCGAAGTAAAAAGCTAAAATAAACTAAGTAAAAGAAACTGAAAAAATGAGCTAGAAAGCTATTTTTTCAAGGTCTTTGTTTGTTTTGTAAGGAAAACAAACAAATTAGAGCTCTTAGATGCTAGATCTGAAACTTAAACACGGAAGTTAATCTTACTGATCAAGACTTTTAATCTTATAATCCAAACAACTTGAAGCAAGAAAAACTTGGTTGTGATCTATACTAAAAAATAATTATTCTTTTCAACCTTATAGCTAGATCTAGAAATGAAAAGTAATTACGATCTATGTGTGCGAAATGAACATCTAATTTTAGATTTGTAACTGCTTTTCAAAAAAGGACAAGATAACTATAAACAATATTGAGAAAGAGAGAAGGGAAGCTTGGAGAACATGATGATCCTTGAGGCTTTGATTGTGGAGCACCGAGGGACTTTATCTATAAATAAGAATGATGTTAGAAATAAGATAGATCAAACAAGATCTTCTCTATCTCTAGCTAAGATGACCTGCACTTCACACAGCTCAACAACCAAGATCAAATCCAGCAGCATATACACTTAGAAATCAATATGAAGATGTTCATAAACAAATGAAAACATTCGATTGAATCTCTAGGCATCCATACTAAATAAATTAAGGCAATAAACAAACAGCTTAATTCACCTTGCAAAACTGATACCAATCCTTCAAGCAAGCTAGATTTGGTACTTAGAATCAAGATGGATCCATCAAAGATTATCTCCACAAAGCACAATGACAATTCATCCACTCACCAAAGCACCACACAAATAGACCTCCAACGTCTTTTATTTCTCAGATAAACAAAGGTTACAATAGGCAAGCTCTTCCTAGTACATTCCAACTAGTTTGAATGGGAGAGCAAAGCTTTATTTATAGCCAGAGAGGCCCCAGGGGGCGCAACCTACACTGCCAAATTGATAGGGCATAAACTAGAGAAGAAGAGGGGATGAACCGAGTTACACTGAAGTGTAAGTGAGAGTGGTTGGCGCCACCTCTCCACCTACTTACCACCAACCCAAACGTTGACCAACACCTCAACCCATGCGCTAGCTACCAAGAGAGGGCACAACCTCCAAGCTTGGACAACTCGCAGCACTCTTCTCTAACACTGAAGCTCGTGCCTTGATTAAGGAGATGACTCGCCCTCACTCAAAGAAGCCGAAAGAAACTAATTTCAATCAAATTGGACAAGAATCCACTGATTTAGGATTTTGGATATTCTCTCTAATTTAATTAATTTTTAATTTTTAATTGATTTTTTTTAATTTTTTGAAGATTTTTTACTGAAGTGATAAATTTATCACTTGAAACTTAGGAAAAGTGAGTTTAAGGGTACAACGAGTGCTCTGAGCTAGAAAACGAGCACCCCCATGGCAAAATCCGACTTCTAACCACACTTTTATTACATCAATATTTTTCCCAATTTAACTATTAAAAAATAGCTTAAGTTCAAGGGAAAAACTATTTTTCTCAAGACATGAAATAAAACCTAGGGAAACCTAACACATGTCGATATGACTCAATAATAATGTCTAGCATGTTCATATACATTGACACATGAACTTTAATAACCTCCTAAGGCCTATCCATCAAGACGACCATTCCATCTTTGGAGGAGCAGTGAGAAACTTGAAAATTATTAGTCGTGTATTCAACAACATATAATTAACAAGGAAAAAACACCTTGGAATACCCGGATTGATGATTAAGTCCTAGGAAGCCAAGATCTTTACAAAAAACCCATGCTAGCACATATTTTACAACTTCCCCACAGAGAGTATGAACATGTGGTAAAAAATATAAAAAAATGGGCCTTGGAAGGCTTGAATGGACTTCCGAACTCTTGATTTTGAGCAATTACTTATTCATCTTTGGCGGCTCACTGAAAGTCCAACTAAATGCAACCTAGTTGGTAACATCTAGCTCCAACTGTAGGACGTGCGATTGATCTGAACCTCGTGGAAATTGATCATACAAGAAACCTAAAATCTATGGTGCCTGAACAAAAACTAGGATAAGTCAGTCGGATATATAAATAACCAAATGAAACAAATAAGCTGCAATATATGATACAAAAATGAAACTTTTACACAACTAATATACATAGAATAATGTAGAAAGTAATATACAAACAAATAAACTAAGCTGAGAAATAAAATGCAATGAGAGGTTTAGAGAGCCATGATACAAAGATGCCCCCATGGGCATCAGAATTTTTCACTGAAAAACAATTTCAGAATCTGTATGTTGACCGACAAAGTCTATTTTTCCCCATCCATGTCACTGAGATAAGAAAGTTGTCACCAGCCACATCATGAATGATGTAAGGGCCCATCCATAAACTGTCAAATTTTCGGTGCTTGCCCGACTTTTCTCTCTATTTTTCCCAAAGTAACACTGCATCTCCTTTCTGAAAAACCCTTGGTTTAGATGACTTGTCAAAATTCCTTTTGACCTTATCCTGATTTCTTATACTTTGATTAACAACTCTTCTTCTGACTTCATCTAATTCTATCAATTCATTTATTCTGCTCTGAAAGTCATCCTGGTCTGAACCTGAATTTTGCAAAGTCTAATACATTGGTAACTCGAGATGAATTGGAAAAGTCACATTCATGCCATAAACCAACTCGAAAGGAGACTTTCATGTTGCACTTTTCTTAGTAATTCTATCTGCCCAAAATGCAAACCTGATTTTACTATCCGACACCTTCTTGTTGTCATTGTTATCACATATATAGTAGCCAGGCTACCATATTCTATTTTTCAGACACAGTACATTTTTTCAGCCAGATCTCTTACATATGAGATGCTGAGATGAGCAGTTTTGACGGATCATTATTGTATTAGTGGAGTATTGTACTCTCCCATATCAGGACTGAGTCTCAAGACACTCAGATTTGAGGACCGATGTAGCCATTTAGTCATTACAGAGCAGTTATTGATGCCCAGTTTTATATCAGTGCTTTCTCATTGGACAGATGGTGTTTCAGATGGATCATATTGCATGATTATGACTCAGCTTTATATATTGTGTTATGGTTAGCATTGCTCTTATACTCATTTTTGTGACATGTATTAACTTGTGGTGTCATGATCTGGCAGTCATAATTATATGGACTTGGATGTATTTTGTATTATGTATTGATGTCCCTACTTAGACTTGGAAGTTCTTGATCTATACTCATTGGTTTTACCCTCCTTAGGGAGAATAGAGGTAGTCATTCCCACCATTGTTTTGGCTTGCTAGTGTTGGCTTCATCATTCACTATCTCCACCCATCCATTACCTTCCAGTTTAGTTTTCAACCCGATGACTTCTTGACTTATGGCATGGAGGATCTTTTTCCCCGCTAGAACTTTTGTTGGACAAACCTTCCTGTATATATTGTGTCTCGGCTCTGAGTTGGTGACAAAACTTGCCTTTGGTGAGTTGGATTGTATGCCTAAATCATTATGGTCAGTTGTCCCAATGTTTGGCACTGTGCAGAACTCCCCCTGGTCACTTGAGATGTTGTTGGCTAAAACTGAAAGCTCATGTACTACTTATATTGGAAATATTATATATAAGCCCATGGAAAATGAAAATGCTAAACTGTGTTTCTTAACATATGTAAAGAGGGAAAGAGCAATGAAATGCTAAAATACCCCTTGAAGGGTATAAGAAAAGGTCCAAAAAAGCAATGGTTAAAAATATGCTATATCCAAATATTGCTGACCTTATAAATATAAATATGTCCCAGATGAAAGTTGTGATTAGTTGTGCTTTTAAGCACTGGTGAAGTCCCAAAGGGTCGTATAGGCCAAAAAGGCCATGGAAATAAAATTGATGATCCTAATGAAACTGGAGCAAGCTTGATGTAGTCATGATGCCTAAGTTGAATAAGCACTCTCTAAACAACTCAACCATTTGTGAGGCACTGCCATTCCCTGTGTTGTTGTTTGTCCGGCATTGGTTACAGTGAGTATTCCCCTTCCATATCCAAAGTGTCATGATGTTAAGTAGGAAGTCATCCTTTGCCTTAGCCTTGTCAATTTCATCCTTCACCCTTCACTAGCAAATTGAATACAACTATGAAGTGAGTATAATCCTGAAAGTCTAGTCTGAGTAATAATAGATAAAGCCTTATATATGTATTGGTTGATGTACCGCCAGTGAAATGCTGCTACTTGTTGTGAATGTTGCTTGAATGAGTTGTAGAGCATGTCTTAGCCTTATAACACTTGCGACAGATGGATGATAGTTTGAGTTATTATTGGTGTCTAATCATTTACAGATGGTTATATTGTTTATTGGATATGGTTGATGATCAGGTAGAGACCTGTGAGGGGTATGAGTATATACCTTAGATGGATTGGGACTCTCTGAGTCTAATGAGACAGTTTATTTCCAATTCCGAGCACTTGCAAATATGATCAAGCTCATTCTGCCTTTCTGAAGCAGTTTTTCTTCACAGGTTGATATGTCTAAGCAGGGAGATGTTTTAGTTGGATCTCCTAGGGCATTGTATTGGCATAGGGGGTGCAGCCACTTGTTTGTACCATAGTACCCCCATCCCAGAGAGCTTGGTGGGCTCAGTTTGACAACGCAGGCACCCTAGGAGGCTATTTTGGCAAGTTCACGTTTCCCGAGGCAGATTAATAATGATTAAATGGCTATTGAAGAAATCGATTTGGGCTACTAAGGCAAGGAAATGACATGGGATGAGTCATAATGATGAGAGTGATGTCCTCCACACCTTCTCCAGCAGTTGCAGCACCTAATTGGGCCCACACCTATTTTTGGGCATTTTTATATTATTTTCTGGAGCTTTTGGGAGGCTTGCGATTTCCTCAAGGAGGCACAAAGTCAAAGAATTAAAATATTATATTATTTTATTGTGCCATGGGGACACCCAGAGGGAGTTAGTCAACACTCCATGGACCCACCATGTGCTTCATTTATTTCTTGTTCAGTGGGGTACCCTCTTTATGGGTGATTTAGTCCACTTTGATACTTTATGGTTATATTGATCCATGTATTGTATGTTGAGCTCATCTCAACCATTGATTAGAACATTTTATCTTTTAATCTTAGCCACTCGTTTTGAAAGTGGTTAGGATTCAGTTATGATTGTGGTTCTCTCATTTCTATTTAAAGGAGAGAGCTTCTCATTTGTAAAGGGTCTTTGGCTCTTGGATCTTAATAATAAAAAGATTTTTCCGTGGATATTTTCTGAATCTGCTTTGCATCTAATGTTCTCAAATGGTGATTGGATAGTCTTCTACTTCCTAGCATTGTGGAAATTCATGTGCGATCTATATTTTTTCCGCTATCATTGTCTTGTCTACAGGAGGGCGTTTTGGCTGGAGCGTTTTTGCAAAGGGACCTCAACTCTTTCGGTTATCTTCGTCTTGGATCAGGGGGTTTTCATTAATGTCATTGTGATCTATGATTTACTTCTTTTTACTCTCCTATAGCATTTAGTTTCTTTATCTTGTCTTAGCAAATCTGATATTGTTGACGTTTGCTCATGCAGGGTAGGGGCGAATTGGTGGCTTGGAGCTTACATCCGTCATAAAAATCACGTGGATCTTCCAGAATTGATCGAGATAGCAAGGATCATCATTGTTAAGACTTCTACAAGCATTTCCATGGTACGATCCAACAGGTAATTCTCCTCTTTAATAGATCTAAATCCATTGTACCTGTTTTCCTTCCATTTTTCTGAAAATCCTTAAAATATTAAAAAACCCTTAAAAAATACTAAATCCGGGAACCGTCTGATATTTGGCCAAACCACTGCTGGGTTTCATAGATCGGGCCTCCCCCTCACTGAATCTACTACAACGCTGGTCAAATTCCTACTAGTTTGACCTAGATCTAAATTTTAGTCTGAAAACTGCATAGCGCCTCCACTGAAAATTTGACCTGCTAGGGTTTTGACTTTTTCTGATTTCTGACTTCATAGATTGATAGATCGGGTCTCACACAGTCCAAATCACCCCCAACGCCGTCCAGATTCATGACAGTGTGACCTAGATCTGAGTTTTAGACTGAAAACAACCCTAGCACCATCAATGAAAAACTGGACCTTTCTAGAGTTTACTGTTTCCGAAATCTAACAGGCTAGGCTGATAGATCAGGTCCTGAGCACTCCAGAACACCCCTAACGCTGAGTTAGATCCAACCTGCTTGCCCTAGATCTGAAGAAAGCAGTTTTTCACCCTCTTAGCCTCAATCATCAAGTTGGACTTTTTCAGGATTTGACTTTTTCCAATTTTCTCTGAACCAAGTGTGTAGATCAGCCACTCCTGGTCCCATTTCACCTTCAACGTTGAGCTGGTTGTCTGCTGGTGGCCTCAAATCTACAGATCTGTCTCATCCAACCCTAACGCTAGCCTTCCTTAACTAAATTCCTGCCTTAACTGAGCCATCCGAACCAAAACACTTATCTGGGCCCACAGATCAGGGTCTACCCTAGGTGGGTTCACCTCAACACTGGGTGTATACTGACTCCATTGCCCAATGCACGAAAGGCACTGATCTCCCATCCTTAGCACTAGCCCTGAATTGACCTCTTACCCTTGAAATTGGCTTTTCCTTGATGACTCAGACAATCACACCTGTTCACCTTTTCCATTGAGTCTGTCAGCCAAGAACTAGATAGTCTCGACTATTTTTCGGCCCATCCTGCCTCGGTTACGTTTCCCAACGCAGAGATCATCTTCTTTAGTTGCTAGTACCAAAACCCTAGATCTAACCTTTTCCCCCAAAGGTCATCTGATTACTGCTTTGGATCAACCAATATACTGCTGAAGTCCTGATCCATCTACTGAGTCCTACTGTAGATCTAGAGTTCTTGAACACCTTACACCTTACATACCTCAAAGTTTGTTTTGATCTAAACTGGTGTATAGGTCTGATCTCTCCTATCGGGAGCAGATATGGGTCTCCCCCATTGTTGTCTTGGACTCCGACAACATAAAGCAAAGACTGCCTTGATTAGCGTGACAACCATCTCTTTGGGAGTCTAGGCAGTCTGGGTTCCACCTCCTTAGTTGCTTGTTCCTCTACCATCCATCCTGGATCCATCTTGCATAGGCAGCTACAAGGTTGGTGATAACCCAACAATCTTTTTCACGATGGTCATCAAGCTTTTATTACTTTGACTCAGCAAGACCATTTCCCTGGGGATAGTAGTTAGAGGAATGAGATAGGATAATGCCATACTTTAAGCAAAATGAAGACATTGTTGTTGAACTGAAGGCTTTGGCATTATCTGTAGTTATCTTAGCAGGGACCCCAAATCTAGTGATGATTTTGTCTTCAAGGAAGTCCATAACAACTTTCTCGGATGCTACTTTAGTAGGTATGGCATCTACCCACTTAGTATAATAATTTGTTGCTGTTAGAATCCAAGTATAACCATTACTCGAATTGTCTTTAAATTTACCAATGAAATCAAGGCCCCATTGCTGAAAAGGGCCTTGGACTACTACCGGATTTTGAGGTAATGCAACAAGTTTATGTTTTCCTGTGAAAAGTTGACATTTCTGGCAATTCCTAACAGACTTGTGCACATTAGTAAATAAAGTGGGTCAATCGTATCTGACTCTGAGGATCTTGTGAGCTGTAGTTTTGGCTGCAAAGTGGCCACCACAAAATCCTGAATGAAACTCCTCTAATAGTCTTTGAGACTCTTCTTCATCCACACACCTAAGTATGAGACCATCCGGGTTTTTCCAACCCAATCCTTCTTGTGTGAGGTAATACTTGGTAGCTTGTAATCTTAAAGACCTACTCTTGTGGCCAACTAGATAGTCCAGACAAGTTAGGTTGATGAGGTAAAATATAATATCAATATACCACTGTTGTTGTTGAAGATGCTGAATTCCTGTTGAAGCAGCTAATGCTGGTGAACTATTCAAACAAACCATACCTAAGGCTTGTTCATTTCCTTTCGTCATCATCTTGGCAAGTCCCTGTCCTTTGATTAATTTAGTGGGCTAATGTTCCAAGTCATATTCCTGGATCTTCGACACCCACTTTCCCCTTATGCCAAGGCAATCTTGTTGACACAAGATATCCTTCACTGTTAAATGAGGGGCATAGCCAACCACTTTGGAGTAACCAATATAAGTTATGAAGTGTGTTACCCCTCCAAATGCATCTGCATTTTGAGTGGTTAAGACATCATTTGCAACAGCAGTTTGAATAATGTTGATGAGCGTGAAGAAGATGAAATAGAATGCAATTGTGATGATAGATCAGAAAACTTAGCAAAAGATGTTGAAGATAGTGTTCTAGAGAAGCCTATTTCTGTTGGTATTCATGGCAAGACTGGCAGAAAAGGACAAATTTTGGATTTCAGAGGATGTTTCAAAAGATCAGACATGCAGACTGATTTGTTGAAGAAGACCATGCAGACAAAGGCGAAAGGCCTAAATTGAAAATGTTCAAGGCGTTGTGGGCAATACAGTGGTGGAATAGCTCTGTGAGAAAATGCTCAGATTCTTCAGCTGCATGATAAAATTTAAAATGGTTTTGGCAGGTCTTTGGCGCTTCAAAATGTGAATAAGTATCTCATTTACATCTATAAAGATCTCATTCACATCTATAAAGAATTGACTGAATAGCATCCAAGGACACTGTTGTAAATTTACTTGTTGATGGAGAATTTCTGTTCAAAGTATAATAGCATCCAAGGACACTGTTGTAAATTTACTTGTTGATGGAGAATTTCTGTTCAAAGTATCTGAAATAATTAGTGAATTGATACGAAGGAGATTTGGTGCAAAAATTGATTCTCCAGATACATTCCTGGAAGCAACAGCTTTCGCAAAGCATGGTGGCAAATATCTACCTTGTTCAAATGTTGATGCCTTCCTGAAGGTCTATCGGTAAGTTGGGATGAACAGAGATGGTGGATAGTATTCGAAAATACTTAGAGGAGACGAGGTATAATGTATCCGGCAAAAGTGAATACATCCTCAGTCCAGGCTCAAAGAGATCATTGGGAAATAACAAATTCTTCAAAGGCCCATTTGAACTATCATCGGAGGACCCTAATGAAGCAAATTTGTCTAAAGCTCGGACTCAAACAAGCACATGACGGAATCCACAGTCAGATCAAGTTACCACCCACGGAATCAAATGGAGGCCATGGCAGCGATCTAAACAAACCGACTCATGATTCACCAATTCAGCATCATTTGCAGCGACTTATCTTTTTCGTGTTGGCAACTGAGGATGCTGCAACAAGAATAATGTCATTTTCGCAATAAGGGCCTAGAGCAGATTGCATTCTTTCTACAAATGGTGCAATTTCTCGTATGATACTTCGTCAACCTGCAATTGCTGGTAGGACTGTGACTTATGAGGGCCACTTTGAGACACTCTTCTGTTAGGCTCATTCTTGCTAACAAAGAATGGTGGCACACGAAGTAGAATAGATGGTCTGAGTGTTTCACTGGCTGGTCTTGATGGTCATGTTATTAGTGGAGGGGTTGCTAGAATGTTAATGGAATCCAGTCCTGTGCAGGTGGTGGTAGGAAGCTTCATTTCAAATGGTCGAAAAGCTCAAGCGACAACCTATTTCCAACAGAGGTCACGATTTTTTCCAGGGGAGCGAATCACAAGTTCTTTTTTACCAAATTCAGAGGACAATCGTCGCTATCACCAGTTTTAAAGACACCGAGGATGATGATATTGGAGCATCTTTACACCGATCAATCAGCTGCCAATACGTTGGCGCAAGCAAAGAGGCTAGCAGGGCATCAATTCCCAAAATCGTTGGAGTGACTTCACTAAAGTTTGTTATTGCAGGAACAGTCGACGCGTCTAGCAGCCAAGTCGTGGTGAAAATAGAGCGGCCAATTCTTCGATTTTGTCCTAGTTTGGAGGATGAAACGATGAGTCAAGGGCAGACTTCACGCCTTTTTTGGGCAGCCAACTGCACTAGTTCTCATTGCTCTCAGTAGGCGGTGGTTTGTAGATACGCACCGAGTGCGTGGAGGCTGGAGAGCTTCAAGGCCCACGTTTGTTATTGCCTATATGATGTTTGCCTTCACCATCAAGGCTATCAGCCGAGTCATGGAATCAGGTGTATGTCATTGCTATGAGCCAGGGTCTATAATTAAGACAGGATTTTGTTTTCTAATCGGAGCCGGGTAAGTAACAGGCAGTCCCGTTTTGAGAAAGCCCACGTATTATGGAAAACTTTGTGCTCGGTGTTATGTTCCAGGAGAATCGACCTTTGTTATGGGCATATGTTTTTGTTACGAACATGCAACGAGAGGCAAAGTATTAGTTAAGTGGGTGTTACTTAAATAAAAGTGATAGTTACAATTTATTCCTAGTTAGGAGTTACTTTAGTTAAACAAAGTTTGATCTTAGTCATTTAGGGAGAGAAAAGTGGATCTCAAACCACTTTCTCCTTATTTTTTATTATTATTATTATTATTATTATTTTGCTTTTTCTTTTTTGATTTGAGTTGTGAGAACCTTTTTGGCCTATAAAGAGCAGGGCTCTTTCTTTGTAACAGATGGAAAAATTGGTTGGGAGGATTTTTCCCCATAGTTGAATAAAGAAAAGACCATGTTGGGTTTTCGAATCTATTGGGTATCTCTGTCATGGTTTTTCTGTTTTTCATAAGTTATAGAGTAGACATAGCATATAAGGCTATAATCTAACCCATTGAGCAATCATTTGCAGTGGTCAACTTGATTGTCGACATTATGTTTTTGAAGGTCTTAGGAATAATGGATAGTAGTCAGTTATACTTCCATTCTCCTTGCCTTTGATTATGGAACGTACCAGCTTAGTCTCGCTTCTATAAACCACAAAGCCTCCCTAAGTCCCCTTTCGACTCCATCCTCCCTTCTGGTACTAGCATTGGTCTTCCCTGGAGGACTAATCCTCCCTGCCTTCCCATCACTCAAGCAATAATCCTTTTCCTTTTTTGTTACAAACGTTTTGCTAAGGCAGCCTCTTCAAATCACCTTGCCCTTCGCTGCACCTGGCTTAGCGATCCTACCTTAGGGAAACCCGCCTAGAGTTGGAGAAGAGCCAACCTGAAGCGAGGAGAGAGGGGTGTGGTGACATTGGCCTCTCGAGAGAGAGTTGTCACCGAGCCGGCGCGCTCGCATTTAGGGCTTCATCACTCGCGTGCCAGTTTTGGGCGACAACAAAGTGTTTTAAATATTTGACAAGGGCATAAGCTTGCTTTTCCATGGTAGTGTACTTGAGTTCAGAATTCTGTAAGGATCTACTCATAAATGCAATAGGTTGTTCTTGCCCCTCTTTGTTCTTTTGCAACAAAACTCCGGCAATAGGGTCCTTCGATGCAAATGAAAAAATATGTAAATCTTTGGAATAATCAGGACTTATCAAAACATGAGACCTAGAGATACAATCTTTTATGGAATGCAAAAGCTTCTTTTCCTTCTTGGTCCCATTCAAACTTGGAATCCTTTTTAAGCAATTTTTGCATAGGTTTCATCAGCTCGACTAAGTTTGGTATAAACCTTCTTATGAAGTTTATTTGGCCATTAAAAGATTGTAGGGATTTCTTGTTGGTAGGAAAAAGGAGACTTTTTATGGCCTCAACCCTCTTTGGGTCAATTTTGACCCCATCTTTAGAAATGATATGTCCCAACAGTTTACCCTCATCAACTCCTAATACTGATTTGGCAGGATTTAGAGATATGCCATATATTCTACATCTTTCAAAAACTCTTCTAGGATGGGCTATGTGATCCAATCTTTCCTTAGAAAAAACAGTAAGGTTATCTTGATAGATTTCTATAAATTTTCCAATTAGCTCATTGAAGGCAGAGTCCATAACTCTTTGGAATGTTGCACCCGCATTCAAAAGACCAAAGAGCATTTTTAAGTACTCAAATGTTCCCCAAGGTGAAGTAAAAGTACTCTTGTGTTGGTCTTCCTTCTTGACAAGCACCTGATTGTAACCTGAGAAACCATCCAGCATAGACATTATCCCTGACCCCATTACTCTTTGAAGTAAAGTTTCCATATCAAGTAAGGGGTAATTGTCTTTCATGCATGAGATATTTAAGTTTCGGAAATCTATGCATAATCTCAGTTGTCCGTTCTTTTTTCTGACTACAACCAAGTTTGAGCACCAAGATGAATGCCTTGTTGGGGCAATAATGCATGCTACCAACATATTTTGTAACTCCTTTTGGATCATGGGTGCCAACTTGTGATTTATTCTTCTAAGTTTTTGTCGAAAGGGTTTAGCTTCAGGCCTTAATGGGATTGTATGTTGGAAATTGGAATACATCGTCCCGATAAGCTTTTAACTCATCATAAGTAAAAGCAAATACATCTTTGTATTCTTTGACTATATCAATTAGGTCATTTCTTTCTTTCTTAGAAGTACCTTTTCCAATTTTTTTGTTTCTTGGTTCCTTATCGGTATCAATGTTTATTTCTATGAAATCTTCAGGTTTTATCGTTTCTTTTTTCTTATATTTGTCCTGGCTATCAAAAGTAATTTCCCATTAAGTAGCATTCTTTCGAATGTGGTTCATAGGCTGATCCTCTTCTTTGACATCAGTAATTTTCTCATCCTGAAAATTTATTTGACAGTAAGAAAAATCATGCATGTTGTTGATGAATTTTACAATATGACTATCACCTTTAAATACCTGCCAATTATTTATGTTGTCTGGTATTGAAGGTCTGAAGTTTATTTCAAATTTCCTGGCCCTTTTGACCAATTCTTCAAAAATTTCCAAAGTCGAAGCTGCCACAACAACTTTGTCTGCTTCACAGATTTCAAAACGTGGGATGGCCACAATGTTCAATGCCCGAAAATAATTCCAAGCATCCCACACAACATTCCTATACTTCTTAAGTCTTTCACTTTTACATGCAAATGTACCTTTGACTTGAGAAATAATCAAATCTGAATCACCTTAAATACTGAGCACATGAATTTCCATATCTTTAGCAATTTCAAGTCATAGCAAAAGTGCTTAATACTCTGCTACATTATTAGATGCAACAAACTCAAGTCTGTATGCAAAATTAAATTTTTTATCTGATGGTAAAGTTATAACAATGCATGCCCCTTTCCCAGCTTCAAAACAAGCTCCATCAAAACTCATTCTCCATAGTTGATCAAACTCCTCGTCATTAGCCTTCTCTCTAATGGGTATAAGATAATTAGCATAGATTGCATGGTTTCCAAGATTGTCGGTTTCACAAATATACTCATTATCTGGCTCATCAAAATCTTCTACATGATATTTTCTTTCCTTTTCCCTATATAATTTGACATGTGCATCTTCAGAAGCAGGAATCATGGAGTAAGTCCAGTCCATTTGAATAGATCCTCCAAGAGAGGCAGCCCATTTTCTTGATAACAATATTCCCCATCTGTCAAGCACATCTATGACCACTATGTCCATGGTTACACCTATTTCAAGGTATGCAGCTAGTTTGACTGGGAAATTCAAAATTATACCCACGACATCAATTTCCCTTAAGTCCATGGCACATACATTCTAATATGGCCTTGAGATAGTTGAGCCCATTTGTTCCATGACTTTTCTAGTCATGATGTTTGATGATGCACTTCAATCAAGCATGGAATTGTGCAACAATTTATTATTTGCAATCAAAGATCTGAAGAAGGAAGGATGGTCTTCTTTATTAGGATCGCTACTATGCAAACTAATAGGGACGTCTTCATTGAAGTTACTTTGTTTCTTGGACAAATCTTCTTTAGGTTTATCCTTTACATTCTCCTTTGAACTGACCAGTTTCTCATTACGTTCCGCAGTAATTGTTTCCTCAGATTTTTCAACTATAATTTCCTTAGGTTCTGCTAAGGTTTTCCTGAAAATATCTTTTTGACTTGGAATTTTAAGGATCTCAATTACGAGGAAAAAATCTTAGCACTTGATACCCAATTACCCAAATCAACTTTTAGATCTAAAGGGGGAGGAACTTTTACCTTTGGCATATGCTGATTTGACTTGGTTGGGATCATGTTTTTCTTTGTTTGATAAACAATCCCTTTGTACCACTCCATAATTTGTTCAGGTGACAGTTTCTCACCAAAAATCTTAATAGCATTATCTTTTTCCTGACTGTAATCCTTAGCTTGCTTCCATTTTTCTTTCGAAATATGATGAACGTGTCCTACATTGTTTATGTAGTCATGACTTCTAGGATGTGCCACAAAGTTATTCATTTCCATTTGTTCTTGTTCCATAATGTAGCAAAATTTTGGACAAGTGGATTCTTCATGATGTTCATCTCAAGGCCAACAATAGGGGGGAACATCATCAATCACCATGTTGTTTGTTTCAAGCAGTGTTGAAAACCTCGTCGACTTCTCATGAGAAATCGCAAAAGTCGTGACTTTTTCTCCAAGCCGATTTTTCGGTGAGCAAAAATTGCAATTTTTTAAAAAATCGCCAAGTCACGACTTTTTAGTAAAAAGCGCGCTTTTTTAGGAAAACTCGCAGGTCAAAGGAAAAAGTTACCAAAGCAACAAATCCGCGGCTTACAAAAGGAAAAAACATTTTTTTTAAATGTCATTTGGCAAATCAGTTTGTTGGAAGTGGAGGAGAAGGGCTTGAGGAGACCACTAACACCTTTGGAGCCTTTCAAACACCATTTAACATCTCAACCAAGGATTTTTGTGGAACAAGTGTTCAAGATTCTTCACAGGTATGTGCATTTTATCCTATTGTTTTTCTATCTTTTCCATGGACTGTTTGAAAGATTTCTTGCATTTTTTCTTGCATATTTCTTTGACTATTTCTTTGCATATTTCTTGCATACTTCTTTGCTATTTGTTTTTACTATTTTGCCATTGATTTCCATGCCCAAAAAAATGAAAAACAGTCCCAATGTAAATGGGGTTTTAAAAAATTAGAATAGAAAATAGCATGCTTGTTTTTTTAATTCTTAGCCACCCTCCTTTTCTTATCTTTCATGGCTTAAAATCTAAATTTAGAGGTCTGATTTTTTAAGCTAGAATGTTGCTATTTTTTTCCAATGGAGTTTAATGTAATTTTTTTTGTTTTTGTGCCCTAGCGTTGCATTTGAGTTGAAGCATTCCAATTGCAAAAATGCCAAAGATATTGGACCCATTTTGGCATTATGGTGAGCACGAGGATGGCATCAATAGGCAAAATTTGAGTTGCAAATTATGTGTGCATCACATGTCGGGAGGGGTTAACAGGTTGAAATACCATCTAGCCAAACTACCTGGCCGTGATGTTGGCCTTTGTACTGCAGTGACCCCAGAAATCATGAGATCTGCCCATGACGCCATCCATGAAAAAATGAAAAAGAAGGATGAGATCGTTGCAAACAGAGCTGAGCTTCCAGCTTTTGGCCAAGCAAGAAGTGTAGGTGCATTTCTATCTACCACTATCGGTGAGGGTAGTGGGAGGGGGGGGCTCTCATCCCATTTTGTTGGACCAGGATCACAACCTTTGATCAAGTCAATTATAAAGAAATCAGAAAAAGTAGAAGCAGACAGGGTAATGGGAAGGTGTCTTTACTGGAGTCACATACCTCTCAGCATTGTTAAAAACAATCCATTTTGGCAGCTAATGTGTGATGCCATTGCAGTAGTTGGCCCAGGGTATAAAATTGCCACCTTTGCGGAGTTACGAGGCCCAACCCTTCAAGCTGAAAAGATGGACATTGATGCTAGGTTGACAGAGTTTAGGCAGTCATGGGAGAGCACTAGATGCACAATCATGTCAGATGGGTGGACAAACGATAAGGGTAGAACCCTTATCAACTTCTTGGTACATTGTCCTAGAGGTACCATGCATGTAAAATCAGTTGATGCATAGGCACATGTGAAAGATGCAGCACTTTTATACGAGTTGATGGATGGGTTCATCCAGGATATTGGGGTGCACAATGTTGTGCAAGTTATTTCAAATAATGCAGTTAATTATGTGGCTGTTGGCAGGATGCTTATGGATAGGTACCCCTCTTTGTTTTGGACTCCATGCACAACTCATTGCATTGATTTGATGTTGGAGGATATGGAGAAAATTCCCTTTATCAAGGTGGTGATTGATCAAGCTAGGGCCATCCCCAAGTTCATTTACAACCATGGTTTTGTTCTTAGTCTCATGAGGAAGCACACCAAAAACAAGGAGTTGAAGCGTCCTGCAATCACGCGTTTTGCCACCACATTTATTACTCTTCAGTCTTTGCTTCAATGTTAGTTTGAGTTAAAGCAAATGTCTGTTTGTGATGAGTGGCGTGTGTTGCCAACACTTTTGTACCATAGTTGGATTACCTGAGGAGCCGCCAGTTGACAAACATGACCAATGTTTGATTCCAGTGTATCAGATGATCCGCCTTTGTGTCTAGCCAGTTTTGGCTAGTCAGTTTTTGTTTTGAATAATTATGACCATGGCTTCGCGGGGTTTGTAATAAAATGTGCTAGTCGGGTGTTTTTGAATGGTTCAGTCTCCTAAGATATAGAATTTCAACTAAGGTATTCCACGGAGTTTTTTTCCCTTGACAATTATGCTTTGCCTATAGCCGAGTATAATTGACGAGGTTTTCTCCTGCATCCTCCAAAGCTGGAATCCCTGATTTTGAATTCTGGGCCTTGAGAGGTTATTAGAGCCCAACTGAGTATATATAAACCTACTAGACATTATTAGAATAGAGCATGGTCATGTCCTAAGTCACTAGGACCCTCAAAAAAAAAAATCAAAAATTTTTACCAAACGCGTTAAAAAAATATTTTTTAATTTTTTAATTTTTTCCTAAGTTTTTAATTAAATTTTTCCATAGTTTAAATGGAAAAATTCAATTTGTAATAAGGTAGTCATTCGGAACCCGAATTCAGTGATTGAAAGCTCTAACCTTAAGCCAAAAATCATTCTTGATCAGCCAGCCAGTCAGATCCAGCTTTCAGATCATCATTCGGCCACATAACGCATATTTTCTCAAAAAAGTCAGTTTTGGGGAAAATATTGATTATTTAATTAAAATGATTATTTTGGAGAAAATCCAAATCTCTCTAAATTAGTCCGAATTCAGCGAAATGAAATGCAAAATGACATGGCAGTGGGCATTTATGATGATCGGAGTTAACAGAACTCAGCTTCAATCAACATTTAGTGGGCATTAAAGATATATTCAGTTAGCAATCTTGTCATCTCCAGCTAAACTCACGAATTGGATGAGATGGAGAGTATTCCTTGGCTTGATGTTTTGATCGAGGCGGAACTGACTCTTGCACTTATGATTTCTGAGCAATGGCTCCTCCCTACCTAGCAGTGGCTCCTCCATACCTAGCTGACACATCCTCACATGCTCATGCCCTCATCAACATGCTCACACCCCTCTCTCCTCAAGAGGGCATCTCCACACGTGTGGTCTCCTCATTGGCTTGATTTCTGTGCTTAGGGTTGGAGTGGGGCCGCCTTGCCTAGGTGGAGGCTTCCCCTCACTCTTAACTCTTCAGCATTGGTTTTGAGCTCTCAGTGGTGTGCCGAGCTGGTTAGGTCTGGATTTCTGGTTTTAGGGTTTTGGGTCTTCTCTCATTGTATAAATAGAGGCTCCTTTAGCTCTATTGGGATGGAACTTCTGTGCTGGAGTTACTCTGCAAAAATTGTAATAAGCTTTGCTTGCATTTGATTAATAAGATTTTCGACTTTGGAGGTCCATCTCTTTGCATATGGTGAATGTTCTATGGTTGAGGTGAAACTGTTCCTAAACCCTTTACTCTTCTTTTTACTTGAATGAGATCTATTTATGTGTTAAGCTCAAGAGGGCCACTATTGGCACGGTAGAATAGTTGTTTGTAGCTTCAATTCAGTTATCTATGCAAAGCAGGTTCTAATCTTGATGAATATGAGCAGTTAGTTATACGTAGTATTGATCTAGATTGAGTTTCCTTTGCATACTTTTTATATATATATGATCTCACTTGTATCTGAGTTTTGCTATTAGCAGGTCACAGGTTGAAGAAGGGTGCGAGTTCAGCGACATCAAGCCCAAGCTTCAAGCAACCTACCTTTTAACATATTGTGATTGCAGGGCCTACAAGATCGGTCTCTTCCCATTCGAAAGAAATCCGAAGTCTTCTTCCATCTCTTGTGTTCCATCCACAAGAAACCCTTTTTTCTCTACCCTTCTTCTTTAATTTTTGTACTTGCTCATAAAATAGATCTAAGTTTCAAATCTTTATTATTTCAGATCTGTTTTTAGGGCCTTTGCTAGATCTAGTTTACTTCTTTAGATCTAGGAAAAAAATTTATACTTTGCACGTAAAAGTTAAAAAAAAATTCTAAGTATAAAACTTTTTCAAAAAAATTTCAAAAAAAAATTTTTTTGCATTGTCTTTCCTATCATATTTTAAACAATACATGCTTGCTGATTTTTCTTTTTTGTGACAGGTACAGCGGAAATGATGACGAAATTCTGAAGAATCAAGCCCTAGAAAACCATACATTCCCTTTTCTTTCTTTCCCCTTCTACAGATTGCTCCAAAGACCTTTCAGGATTAAAGAAAAGGAAGCAAAAGAAGCAACAAGAGGAAAGATTGTAAAAAGTAATAAAGAGTGAGTGGGATTACGGCTCCCACACCCCTCTTCCCCTATTTAGGGGAAGCTTGTATCGTCTCCCCATTTTCATGCTTTGCTTCATGTTTTGTTAAAAGTAGGATAGAATAGTTCATAATCTTTGGAAGTTTATCTTTTCATTAAAGTTAGATAGTTTATTTGCTGATTAGTTTATCATTCAAGAAAAGTGAAGTAAAAATGTTTCTTTGATTATTTACTTGGCTAATGCATAGTTTCTTTACTTTTTTATATAGTTTTGCTTACCCCCTTGCTTTCCCAATTAGGGCCCTAAAAAGCCTGAAAGAGACTCCTGGGTAGTTTAGATCTTTACTTTTCTTCTTAATCAATTAATTAAGTCTCTTGAACTTGCAGTAACACAAGTCAAGAGCACTCTCTATCGAAGAGCATTGTTAAAATTGCATATCCTTGCATTAGGCATTTAGATTAGATAAGTCTCTTGAACCTTTGTCATAAGACAAGGTCAAGAGCGCTCTCTGTCGGAGAGTCTTAATTAATTAACTTAATAAAATTTGCAATGCACACCCCCATAATTAATTAACTTTGTTTTCTCCTTGCCGGAGTATGCTCTGACCAACTTCAAAATCAGAGCACCCAGAAATGGCATTGGATTTCTAATCTTGCAAAATAAATGTAATAAAATTTAAACCCCATAACCAACGCACCAGCGTTGTAGGGAATTTTCCTAAGTTCTTCTTAGTAGAGGCGTCGAAACTCCCCGTTGTCTAAGCTTCTTAGCTAGCTGGTCAATCTTCGCGATACCAGCCTAGGATACTGGGCGGGCCATCATGTCTTCAACAGATTAAACTTGGAATATTCTCCTGGCTTTTGACAAACCTTCATTGACACCATAAGCAAGATCACTTAAAATCCTTAAAAATATACCAAGAGAACTTGCACAACCTAATATTCACTAGTTTTATTTCAAGACTTGCTGTTAATTTCTTTACGCATTTCAGTATTTTGACTCCATAAGGCATTGGTCTTTTAATCTGCATAATTGTTATATTTGGATCAATTGTCTTTGGCCTTTTTAATTTCTATCTGTGAATGCATATTTATGAAGTCTTGAATTATTGCTTATCTTTAAATCTCTTGCTAACAACATGGATTGCTTTGATTTATGTGTCAAACTCATAATAAATAAACACATTTAATTACAATATCTCCTAAACAACACTCGTCTGCATCCGTAACCATTAAAACACTTTAACAACTTAAGAGCCATAGAAACTCTTTTGTAGGGACTACCCGCCTTGGCTTCGTTAGGAGTTAGCCTAAACGGAGGAGCTAGAAGTAAGTGACAGTACCTAGCTCTGTGCTTGCCCCCAAGGTCACACCTCTCCCACTTTCCTAAGTGAGGAGACAGCTTTCAGAAGGTTTCTGCTGCTGGTGTGCAATCGGCGGACAACAGCGTGATTGTGCTTACAGCAAGAGAGATGATGGGAAAACCATTGCCAAGCTGGTGTACCCTGACGCCTTCTGGGAAGGAATGGAGGAAGTGTGCTCAGTTAGTGAACCTTTAGGGAGGGTTCTACGACTTGTTGATGGTGATAAGCCCGCAATGGGCTATTTATATGAGGCCATGGATAGGGCCAAAGAGACCATTCGGAATTTCTATGTGGGAAAGCGTACCCCAGGGCATGACAAGCACATGTTGTTATGGGAGTTGATTGATACTCGATGGACAGGGATGCTACATCGACCCATTCATGCAGCAAGACTCTTCCTCAACCCCGCATTTGCCTACAAATGCAATTTTGATTTTGATGGTGAGGTTATGGAGGGGCTTCTCACTTGTATTGAAAGGATGATACCTGATGATGACACTCGCAATGCAGTCAATCGTGAGATAGAGGTGTATCGGGATGGTACTGGAGTATTTAGCTTTGCTGATGCTATTCGTGACAGGACCGCATTCATGCCACATCAGTTATTAACTTATTAGACTGTTTTAAGTTTTCACCTTTATTTGAAAGATGAATTATGATTTATTTATATTTATTTCCTATTTTAGTTTTCCAAAGTTGAATGTAATGAAATGTAATTTAGTTATCTTTGTTTCTTGTTTGGTGTAGCCACATGGTGGCGAACCTATGGTGTGAGGACACCAAATTTACAGAAATTTGCCATCAAAATCCTTAGCCAAACCTGTACAGCTTCAGGATGTGAGCGGAATTGGAGTGTACTTGAAAAAATACATGCAAAGAGACGCAGAAGGTTAGAAACTTAGAACTTAGAATTTCAACAAAGCAATTGCATTTAAATGTTTGATGCAATTTATGAATCTACGATCCTCTAAGATATTATAATTTATTAATTTATTACCCTCTAGACTCGTAATTTTTTTTATTACCCTCTTACAAGTTGAAGTTCACATGTCTTAATGACTTGGTGTATGTCCATTACAACCTCCGCTTGTGGATGGCACAGATATAGAAAGAACCAGATGCAAATGCCATCTCCTTGGACAATATTGATATATTGTTTAAGTGGAGGGTGGAGATTGAGACTCCTATCATGGAGGAGTCACCTACATGGCTAGAGGAGGGGCAAAAGGAGGGGCAAGTGGAGGAGGAGGAGGAGGAGGAACAGGAGGAGGTGGTTGGAGGCACTATGGAGGGTGATGTGCTAGCGTCGCCACCACCTTCTGCACCGTTTGATACATCTAGTCCTCCATCCATCACTCAGCATCCAGTATTCGATGCAGGCTCAGGGCCTTCTAGTGCTAGGGGCAGGCCTGACAAAAGGCCCATGACATTTGCCCGTAAAATGGGAAGAGGGCATTGATATTAGATAGCTAGATGCTAGTTTTCCTCAAATACATTTATATATGTGATGTCATTTTGTATTATTTAAACTTTATACACTTTTGAGTCCTTGATTGGACAACTATGATGTTTCAGACTTTCAGTATCGACTTTGATGTATCGTTTTATATTTGGCATGACTACATCATGAAGATATATATCAATGCTTTGTTCATATTTATGTTCCAATATGTTTCTATGATGTTATTGTTGCTTTATATGTTTAAAATTCTAAAATAATGAATGTATTTTCTATTTTTTAATGTTTGTCGACTTTCGCCGATTTTTTCGCCGATGTTGCCGAGAAGTTGTATTCGGGACCCTCACCGACTTTTTCAACATTGGTTTCAAGTTGATTTGCAGGTCTATGCTCATAGGGAGGATACTTCTTTTTCCATTTCTGATTTTGTCTAGGTTGGAAATTCTTAGGATTTTGAGAAACATGTGCTTTTTCCATGTTGTTTATCCTATTTTGCATAGCATTCATCCTAGTGAATCCGGACATATTCCACGTGCCCCTCGAGTATATTTGGAATCCCCTTTCCCTTTAATAATTAGATCATTACCACATTTTAATCAAATTGACCAACAATCAACCGACTCCTTAATCACTCATCTAATTAAAATTTAACTTAAAAAGAACCAACTGAGACAACTGCAATACTTATTGAGACATCACTAGCAACCCTCATTCACGCAAGCACTCAAATAGCACCGGTCTTTATTGTATCATTTATTTCTGAGCATTTAAATTAATTCATGTATTAAGTGAATGCCATTTACATGCCAGTGATTTAATTAATTTTTGCAGATTTATCTTACCTGCAATATTTAATATTATTAAATCTCCTAGATTAGTTGTTTTCCTTCATAGATTAAACAACTTTAGTTTATTTTACTAAGGACCACCCCCCTTGGCTTTGCTGGGAGTGAGCCTAGACGGAGGAGTCAAGATCAAGTGACAGCACTTGACTCTTGCTTGCCCCCAAGGTCGCACCCAGTGGCTTGAAGATTTATGCCACGTGACCCAACGTGTTAATTAAGCGACAACATTTTGGTGTCGTTGTTAGGGATAAATCTTTTGATTCCCATAGTACGACTTTTGTTTTCTTTTTTTGTTTTTTCTTTGTTAATGATTTTTTAGATTAGTTATTAATTTTTCATCTGGTGACTCCACTAGCATTTTTCTTTTCCATAATTTATAAAAGCAAAGCAAAAAGATAATTTTTGTGAGTGTTTTGATGCATATTTTTCTTCTCACATGGCGACTCCATTGAAGGGATAAAACCCTGTTATGTCATAAACTTGTGAAGTTTTGTTGTGTGTAGATGAGCCCATGTGACATATTAAAACCTTTAAAGCTCATCATTTGGTAGTGTTATCCACTAATTTTGCACTTAGTTGGGTTACCTAAGGAGCCGTCGGTTGACAGACTTGTTCAAAGTCTGATTCCAGTGTATCAGTTGATCTGTCTTCATGTCTAGCCAATATTGGCTAGTCAGTTTTTTATTTAAATAATTTTGACCATGGCCCCACGGGGTTTGTAATAAAATGTGCTAGTAGGATATTTTTGAGTGATTCGATCTCCTGAGACATAAAATCTCAAATAAGGTATTCCAGGGAGTTTTTTGCCCCTGACAATTATGCTTTGCCTTCAGCCAATAATAATTGACGAGGTTTTCTCCCGCTTCCTCCAAAGCTGAAATGCCCGATGTTGAATTCTGGGCCTTGGGGGGTTATTAGAGCCCAATTAAGTGTTATAAACCTACTATGCATTTTTTAGGTAGATCATGGTCATGTCCTAAGTCATCTAGACATATAAAAAAAATTCGAAAGGAGAAAAAATAATTTTTTAAATTTTTTAATTTTTAATTACTTTTCCTAAAGTTTTTTGGGTTAATTTTTCTATAAATTAAATGGAAAAAACCCGTTCGTGGTAAATCAATCATCTGGACTCCGAATTCAGTGATTGAAGGCTCTAACCTTAAGCCAAAAATCATTCTTGATCAGCCAGCCAGTCAGAACCAACTTTCAGATCAACAATCGGACACATAATGCCTTTTTTCTCAAAAAAATCAGTTTTGAGTTAAAAAATGAATTTTTATTAAAAATGATTATTTTGGAGAAAATTAAAACTCTCCAAATTAATCCAAATTCAGTGAAATAAAAGGCTAAATGACATCTCATGGAGCACTTATGATGATTGGAGTTATCATAACTCAGCTTCAGTCAGCATTAAGTGAGCAATTAATTTATTATCAGTTAGCAGACATGTCATCTCTGGCTAAAGAATGAGATGGAGAGCACTCATTGGTCCGGTGATTTGATCGAAGTGAAGACTAAAGCTTACACCATCAGTAGGCTTCCCAAACCTAGCAGAGGCTGCTTCCAAACCTAAAAGATGGGTTTACCAACATTACAGATGCTCCCCTCACTCTCGGTCCTCCGATTTAGGTTTGGCTCTTCTGTTAGGTGGCCAAGCTGGTTTGGTTTTAGGGTTTTAGCACTCTCTCATTTGTTAAATAGAGGCTCCTTTAGCTCTATTGAGGGTGGAGGATTGATGCAAAAAACCTCTAGTGAATTATTGTAATACTTGTTGCTCTTATGCAACCATTTTGAATAAAGAAAGGCTTTGGAGGCTCATGTGGTGTGGATTCCGGATTCATATGCTTTGATTAATGAGGTGATACCATTTCATTCTTGCTTTTGTTTGCTAATCTGTGGGTAATTATAAATGCTTTAGAGGGCTTATATAAGCATGTAAGAGTAGATATTTGTAGTTTCAAGTTATCTACTTACTTATTTACTTTCCGAAATCTATAAAGAGCATTGTCTTATTCAGTTATATCTCATGCTTGTTGTGATTCAGACTAGTAAATAGTACATGTTGTAATCCCCTGTTTGGCAAGCATGCAAGTTATTTTTTATTGCAGATCACTCCATTGCATCGAGTAAAAGGATGAGCTAAGTTGCATCTACTTTTCTCGGAGTCAAGCACTAGTCTCTAGCAGTCGCATACTGATTGAGATCCAGGGTGCTTTCAGAGATTCAAAGACCCAAGTGGTTCCATCTCTTAGATTCACCCCTAAAAAACAAAATTTTACTTTCCGGTTACTTTGATTCTCTGTTTTATAACAAGTAGATCTAAGCATTAAATCTCATCTTTATATCTCTTGTTATTGTAGATCTAAGAATTTCCTTTGTTAAAAGCTCATCTTACGAAGGTTTAGATCTAATTTTGTTTAATACTTGAAGTAGTACCAATGTCTCATCTTATGCAAGTATTAAAATTGTAATTTCTGAGTGTAGTATATTGTCTAATTCATCATTTTGCAGGAAAGAAGCTCGTTGGTTTCTTACTTTTCATGACAGGTTAAGCGGGAAAATTGGCAAAAATTTAAGGAATTAAGCTGCAAAAAACCTTCATTTGTTTATCTTCTTAATCCCCTTTCTACCGTTTACTTTGTTTTGCCTCTTTTACCTCTTCTTCATCGCTGCCCCGTTAGTACTCTTGTTACCATCCATTTTTCTCTTTTTGGACAGCCCTAGAGTGCCCTAGCCTTCTTCCATTTTCTGCCTCTTTTTGCCCTAGTTTTTGGGCTTTCTTTAACCTTGTTTTTGACCATTTCTTCCACCCTTTGTTCACTGTCCTGTTTTGTAATTTTTATGACAGCCACTTTTTTTTTTTCGCTGCCCCATTCTCTTCGATTTTTATCATCCTTTAGCTTCATAGTTGGCTGCCCTATTCTTCCCTTTCTTTGGTTTTGATTCTTGCTTGGTTTGTTTCCCTTCCTTCTCTCATCTTCTTTTGTTTCAACCCTCTTTCCTTTGCTCTTTTTACTCTCTTCAAACTTCTTCCCTTTTCCCTTTTCACAGGTTTTCGGAAAGATCTCAAAAGTAAAAATAAAAGGCACTCTCCTTTTTTACAAGTTATAATATTTGTCGAGTTACTTTGCCTTTATTTGAAAAGTCCTTTCAAGGATCAAAATCCTTAAGGCACATTGTATAAAGTTTAATAAAATATCTTTGTTTGAGTGGGGTTTTTAAGTCCCCACTCCCATCCTATCCCATTTGAGGAGGCTTGTGGTGTGTGTATGCTTTGATTAGTGCTAGTTTTCATCATTCATTTCATCTCATGCTTAAATCACTAATTGTTAATTCATCACTTCAAAGTTGATTACTCAGTTTAATTGTTTATCTTTCTAAGTAAATCAACTGCTTAAATCTCTTGAATCACAGCATAAAGTGGATCAAGAGTGCTCTCTGTCGGAGAATTCAATCAACTAATTTCATCTTGTACTTGTATAATCAATTAACTTCTAAATAAAACTCTTGAACTTGCAAAAACACAAGTCAAGAGCACTCTCTATCGGAGAGCATCCTAGGTTTGCATAATCCCTGCATTAGTCTCATCTAGATTAGCTAAGTCTCTTGAACCACTGTCATAAGACGGGGTCAAGAGCGCTCTCTACCGGAGAGTCTAATTAATTTACTTAATAAAATCTTCAACATACACACCCCTTTAATTAATTAACTCCCCTCCCTCCTTGCCGGAGTATGCTCTGACCGATCTCAAATCAGAATACCCAGAAACGGCACTGAATCTTTAAACCTTACAAGAGTGACTTAATTAAAACTTTTCCCCCATAACCAACGCACCGGCGTTGTTTCGTTTAAATACCGAGGCATGTGGGCAAATTCCAAGTGTGGACGTCGGGCAACCCAATCTGAGCACAGGTAGTTAAGTTATTGAACACTTACCTGTGACCCCAGACAGGTCTGTCATGTCTTCGAACGAAGCCACTGAAGGTATTTCCGGTTAGGACATCCAGCTACCATAAGCAAGACCAATAAAAAACCTTTAAAACCTACCAAGAGCACTTGCAAAACCTAACATTCACTTGCATCATTTTGGGATTCACATCTCTTTATACACAAAGCATCCGTGATAAGTTGACTCCATAGGCACTGGTTCTATCTTTTCGCATTATTGATAATCTGAGCCATTTGTCCATTGGATGTTTTGATTATAAGTTATATCTGTGAATGCTTTATCATTTCGTGAGTTCTCAAATTATTGTCTATCTTTTAATTCTGGTGATAGCAACGTGGATTGCTTTGTCTTGTGTTTAATATTCATAATATTAAATCATTTGAAATCACATTAACTCCTACACAACACCCATCCACATCCAAAAACACCTAAAACTTAACTTAAACATTGAGCCATTGAAAACTCTTTGTTAGGGACTACCCCCCTTGGCTTCATTAGGAGTTAGCCTAAACGGAGGAGCTAGGAGTAGGTGACAGTACCTAGCTCTATGCAAGGTCACACCTCTCCCACTTTCTCAAGTGAGGAGACAGCGTTCAACTGATTTCTGCTGCTGGTGTGCAATTGGCGGACAACAGGTAGCTCCCCCTGTTCAGTACAAGGTTCAATTGTTATATCAAATGCATACTATTAATTTCTAATATGGATGAATTAAGGGAGCATTGTAGTGCCCAAATAGCTGGACTTTTTCATCCTATCGATTTCTTAAACATCCTGGGTTTTCCTAACTTTTGTTCATGATGTGGGGGATGTATATAAATGGCTTCCAATTTTTCATGGAAATTATGGTGATTCGACCATCTGGCATGTCAAATCTTTCCTTCAATTGTTGGTCGACTCCAAAGTTCTTTATGAGGACAATATGATGGAAATGTTTGCTAGTACTTTTCAGGGAGATGTTGGTTGTTGGTTCTATCAAGGACTTCCTAATAAATGTATAACCTCCTTTCCAAGCTTCCTTTGGATGTTTTTAGAGCACTGACATGATGGTAGGGGTAGTATGAATGGTTTGAAAAAATTCATTGAAAAGATCTTTACCTTCTACCTATCTAGGACAGAGTATCACATGGAAACATATGATGGACCTTTTGCCATGATACAAAGTATTGAAGACTTGGAATCACTTATTGAACATTTAAGTGAAGAGCAAACCTATGATACTCCCATAGAAGAACTTCCTCGTGTTGTCATAGACAACGTCGAATGTGTGGAAGTCCCTCTAAGTTATTTAAGAAAGGAAGACATTAATCGGCTTATTAAAGAATATGAGGTATCTCTCAATGCACAACAAGATTCTCAAGATGGGCACATCCATGACAATCACGTTGAAGAGTTTCTTGAAGAACCCTTATTTGGAGACATTGTTGAAAACCATCCTCATATCACTTTAACAGAAAATAACGAAGATTTGGCAAAGCTAGAGGGACCCATTGAGAAACACATCCCAAGTGATCCCATTGAATATGTTCATAAAGGTTCCTCGATTGAAGATATTATTGAAGATCCTCTTCATGATACCATAATAGAAACTATTGAAAATTTGGAGTGTTCTCATGAATATTTCATTGATAATGATCACAATTTTTCTCTATATTTACCTCAAGAAGAAACCATTACAGAAGCCTATAAAGAAACTTATGATAAGATCTTTTTGGTGTGTGATGACACTAGCCCTTGTTCTCCACATGTTAATGAAGGTTTGGAAAGTTTACTGTCTTGTAACATTTTTGAAACCAAATCTTCTGAAGAAGATTGTTATGAATATAAGGAAGACATGGATAGCCAGGAGCATGATGCCATGGATGAAGACTCCCCCAAGTCTGACATGGATGGAGATGATGACTATTGGAAATTTATGGAAAATACCATCTATGATATGTCCAGAGAAGGGAGGGGTTATTCGAAATCTTTTTGAAGTTTTATTGAAAACCCCATCTATGACATATCCAGAGAAGGGAGTGTTCACGTAGAAAGTTGGGGAGGTCTTGGTATGGAAGAGGAGAATTCAAAGTTTTCTTATGATCATCCAGAGCCATATCATCCCAAATATGACAATGTAAACACCAACAACATATGACAAAGTATACATCATTCACGACATTTTGTAAAATTGATTTAAGCATGAAAAATAGCATACCCCAATGCCGATGAATATGGATCGCTTATAAAAGTGGGGTGTTGTTGTGTCATGTAAATATTGCATTTGTCTCATTGGTCAATTTTGAATTTATTAATGAGTGATTAAGGGAGTGGATAAATTGTTGGCCGATTTTATTAATATGGTAGTGATCTGGATTATTAGAAGGGAGAGGGAATTCTAGATATACCTAAGGCGTATGAGGAACATGTCTGCAATTGCTTAGAAGTGGTTCTCACAGCGAAATGTGGGCTAAACCGGAGCCGTAGGGGTGTGTCCAACATTACACCAAACGAGGGCGTAGCCTGCCAGGGCCCCACTATCAATGTTTAGTGGTTCTCGCTTCAGTTGAAGACTTTTCCCACGACTTAGCAATACTCAAAAAACACCATATTTTTGTTTGGGGATCAATTAAAAGATGAGACTAATTACTAGCCACTCGAATCCTTTTCTGATACGAAGAACTGATCAAACGAAGCTGCAGTGGAGGTAGAGCATACAAGGATAAGAGCCTTGTTAAATTTAAGAATTTTATAACGGATTTTCTTGGATGTATGACTCTCGGGGTCTAGTGAGACCATTGAAAGGAGTCATAACCAACTAATCTTCATCATGGTTGTCTCCAATGGCTTCTAGTTGTTCCTTGAACTGGGAGACCCTTGTAAAATAGTCCTTGATGGATTCTCTGTGACTCATCTTGGTGCTCTTCAATTGAGCTCTTAGATTCATCTTTCTATTGATGTTTCTTCCTTCATACATCCTTGCTAGGGCATCATACATTTCTTTCAAAGTCTTCTTGGATGACACTTGAGGGATCAAGTGATCCTTGATAGAATCAGCAATAATTCTCTGTGCCCTAATCGGATTCTTCTTGTGCTTCTCCTTAGCTTCAGCCTCTTCAGGTTCAGGAATTTCATCCTTGATATATTTTTCAAGATCATTCTCCTTGAGAATGAGGCCCATTCTGTATTTCCATGCTCTGTAATTCTCTATGCCTTCTAGTTTGTCCTCAAGCTTGGTGCTTGGGGCCATCTTGACAAGAGATCACAAAAAATTGAAAATCTGGAAAATGAGAAACTGATCTTACCAGGAGATGCGATTGACTGAGGCGAGTTGACTAGTGTGCTTGGTTTCTGGAGATCTCAAGTCTTCACCTTTTAAATCTGACTTGCGAGATTCTGCAGTGCAGTTTTCTGGTTCAGTGGATTTCTACATTTTTCTGGTCTAGTGTCAAACTCGGGTTTGACTTTTCCGGAGATCCACCCACTCAAAAATCTCGATCTCAGGCTCAGTAGATGCGCTCTAGGAGGGCGCAACTTTCCATGCAAACAAATCTTCAAAAATCAAATTTTTTCCCGAAACCCTAATTTCTTGTCAGGAAGAGAGAGGGCTTTTTCACCTTGTGCAAGTTGTCCTATTTAGGTTAGCTCTGGTACCATGTTAAGATTCCATATGCTAAGCTAGATTATCAGCATTCAATTCAATTTCAAACCAAATGTATATAGACAGGATCACTGAAAGAAACAGTGTCACAAGATCAACACAAATTTACCCTGGGAAAAACCCAGCAAGAAAAGCTTCCTCAATATATATGATCAAAAAGATAAAAGACAAGACTTCAAACTGGTCCTTCTCCTCCTTGCAGATACAGCTCTCCCTCTCTCTCATGCGCTACACAAGTGAGTGATTGTGTGTTGAAATGAGGAGCGCCTCACTTCTATTTATATTCTTCTATTCACTTGACATTTCACTCCAACAAGCCGGCCCCACTAAAATTGACTGGGCCGACTTCTCTAGGAGGACTCAAACAACTTAATATTATATTAATGAGGGTGCTAATGACCCGACTTACAACAGAGGGTTTACCTCATGACTCTTAGTGATTCTCCCGATAGGGACATCGGGGTATAATGAAATACAAATGATTCTCCTGATAGGAACATTGGGGTACAATAAGTAAATACACTTCGAAGTTACAATAATTCAACAGTTACAGCCCCTAGTTAGGGCTCGAGTGGCCTAGAGTAATCCCTAACAGAGCTCGGCATTAAATAAGCAAGTCGTTTAGCGCTGCCATGGGCTAGAGACAAGCCCTAGCAGAGTTGTTGGCTATCTCCAATAGATGAACTAGTCCTTCAATACCCCTACAGCTACCTTCTATAGATGAACCAATCCTTCGATGATGAAGAGAGAGAAATATCAACATAAACCCCAAAAACAGTTTTCTTGGATCACTGATGGAGATCATGTGAAGTGCATTGCTCAAATGATAATGCTTTTTTATTTATAATCCATCAATCCATAAGTTAAGGACACCACTCTTAGGGTCTTTTAATCTTTTGGTCCTTTAATCTTTTTTATCTTTTGACCTTTTGTGGTCTTTTAATCTTTTTGATCTTTTTGTGGTCTTTTAATCTTTTTGATCTTTTAATATCTTGTGGTCTTTTAATCTTTTGGTCTTACACTAGTGGGTTTTTGGTCCTGTTATCACATATATAGTAGCCAGGCTACCATATTCTATTTTTCAGATATAGTAAAATTTTCAGCGAGATCTCTTACATATGAGATGCTGAGATGAGCAGTTTTGATGGATCATTATTTTATTTGTGGATTATTATACTCTCCCATGTCAGGACTAAGTCTCAAGACACTCAGCTTTGAGGGCTGATGTAGCCATTTAGTCATTTACAGAGCAGCTATTGATGCCCAGATTTATATCAGTACTTTCTCATTGGACAGATGATGGTTCAAACGGATTATATGCATGATTATGACTCGGCTTTTATTATATTGTGTTATGGTTATCATTGCTCTTATACTCATCTTTGTGACATGTATTAACATGTAGTGTCATGATCTGGTAGTCATAATTATATGGACTTGGATGTATTTTATATTATGTATTGATGTCCCTACTTAGACTTGGAAGTTCCTGATCTATACTCATTGGTTTTACCCTCCTTAGGGAGAATAGAGGTAGTCATTCCCACCATTGTTTTGGCTTGCTAGTGTTGGCTTCATCTTTCACTATCTCCACCCATCCATTTCCTTCCAGTTTTGTTTTTTAACCTGACTTACTACTTGACTTATGACATGGAGGACCTTTCCCCACTAGAACCCTTGTTGGACAAGCCTCCCTGTTTATATGGTGTTCGGCTCTGAGTTGGTGACAGAACTTGCCTTTGGTGAGTTGGATTGTATGCCTAAATCATTCTGGTCGGTTGTCCCGATGTTTGGCACTATGCAGAACTCCCCCTGATCACTTCAGATGTTGTTGGCTAAAACTGAAAGCTCATGTACTACTTGTGTTGGAAAAAGTTATGTATGTGCCCATGGAAAATGAAAAATGCTAAACTGTGTTTCTTAACATATGTAGGCAAGAGCAATGAAATGCTAAAATACCCCTTGTAGGGTATAAGAAAAGGTCCCAAAAGCAATGGTTAAATATATGCTATATCCAAATATTGCAGACCTTATAAATTTGAATGTGTTCCGGATGAAAGCTACGATTAGTTGTGCTTTTAAGCACTGGTGAAGTCCTGAAGGGTCATATAGGCCAAAAAGGCCATGGAAATAAAATTGATGATCCTAATGAACTTCGATCAAACTTGATGTAGACATGATGCCTATGTTGAATAAGCACTCTCTGAACAACTCAACCATTTGTGAGGCACTGCCATTCCTTGTGTTGTTGTTTGTCCGTCATGTGGTTATAGTAAATATTCCCCTTCCATATCCAAAGTGTCATGATGTTAAGTAAGAAGTCACCTTTTTCCCTAGCCTTATCAATTTCAGCCTTCACCCTTCACTAGCAAATTGACTACAACTATGAAGTGAGTATAGTCCAGAAAGTCTAGTCTGAGTAATAATAAATAAAAACCCTATGTATGTATTTGGTTGATGTACCACCAGTGAAATGACTTCTACTTGTTGTGATTGTTGCTTAAATGATTCGTAGAGCATGTCTTAGCCTTTGCAGTAGATGGATGATGGTCTGAGTTATATTATTGGTATCTGGTCATTTACAGGTGATTATATTGTCTATTGGATGGTGTTGATAATCAGGCAGAGACCTGGAAAGGGTATGAGTATACACCCTAGATGGATTTGGAATCTCTGAGTCTAATGAGACAGTTTATTTTTAGTTCCGGACACTTGCAGAGATGATCATGCTCATGTTACCTTTCTGATGCAGTTTTGCTTCACAGGATGATGTGTCTGAGCAGGGAGATGTTTTATTTGGATCTCCTAGGGCGTTGTATGGGGCATAAGGGGTGCAACCACTTGATTGTGCCATAGTACCCCCATCCCAGAGAGCCTAGCGGGCTCAGTTGGACAACGCAAGCACCCTAGGAGGCTGTTTTGACAGGTTCACATTTCCCGAGGCAGATTAAAAAATGATTAAATGGCTATTGAACAAATCGATTTGGGCTACTGAGGCAAGGAAATGACATGGGATGAGTCATGATGATGAGAGTGATGTCCTCTGCACCTTCTCCAGCAGTTGCAGCACCTGATTGGGCCCACACCTATTTTTGGGCATTTTTATATTATTTTCTGGAGCTTTTGGGAGGCTCACGATTTCCTCAAGGAGGCACAAAGTCAAAGAATCAAAATATTATATTATTTTATTGTGCCATGGGGCACCCATAGGGAGTTAGTTAACACTCCATGGACCCGCCATGTGCTTCATTTATTTCTTGTTGAGTGGGGTACCCTCTTTATGGGTGATTTAGTCCACTTTGGTACTTTATGGTTATAATGATCCATGTATTGTATGTTGAGCTCATCTCAACCATTGATTAGAATATTTTATCTTTTAATCTTAGCCACTCATTTTGAAAGTTCTCTCATTTCTTTTTAAAGGAGAGAGCTTCTCATTTGTAAAGGGTCTTTGGCTCTTGGATCTGATTAATAGAAAGATTTTTTTGTGGATATTTTCTGGATCTGCTTTGCATCTGATGTTCTTCGATGGTGATTGGAAAGACTTTTGCTTCCTAGCATTCGGGAAATTGTTATGAGATCTATATTTTTTGGGGATCATTGTCTTGTCTATAGGAGGACGACTTCAGCTTGGGCGTTTTTGCAGGGGGACCTCAACTCGCTTGGATTGTCTTCATTTTTTATCAGGGAGTTTTCATTAGTGTTGTGGTGACCTATGATTTCTTCTTGTTATTTTTCTGCAGCATATAGCTTCTTTCTCATGTCACAACAAATCTGATATGGTTGACGTCCGTTGTGGAGGAGAGAGGGCGCATTGACTTCCTCGGGCAAACATTGGACATAGAGCTCGCTTCAATCTTCTCAAATTGATCGGGATGGCGGGGATCATCATCATTAAGGCATCTACAAGCATTTCTAGGTAAGATCTAACAGGTAAGTCTCTTCTCTTTCAGATCTCAATCCATTGTATCTGCTTTTCATCAATTTTTCTGAAAAACTCTTAAATAATAAAAATCCAAAAAAAATATTTAATCGAGGAACCGCTTGATCTTTGACCAAACCATTTCTGGGTTTTGTAGATCGGGCCTCCCCTTCACTGAATCATCCTCAACGCTGCCCTAATTGTGACTGGTTTTCCCTAGATCTGACTTTCTGACTACTCAAACCCCAGCACCCCACTGAAAATTTGACTTTTTCCAGAGTTGACTTTTTCTGAAAAATAATTACATGAGTTTGTATATCAGGTCTTCCTCATCCCAAAACACCCCCAACGTTGAGCTAGTTCCTACCAGGTAGCCCTAGATCTGAAAAACTGACTTTCAGCCTCCTAGCCTCCCTCATCAAATTTTGACTTTTCCAGATCTGATTTTTCCTAAAATTTTCTGACTTGGGTTTGTAGATCGAGCCATCCTGATCTCATTTCCACTCCAATACTGAGCTGATAGTCTCCTGGTAGCTCTAGATCTGCCTCTCCAAACCCTAGCGCTAGCCCTCCTGTTGATTTCCCTATAACCTAAATCTTCCAGGCCAAATCCTTTTCTAGGTCCATAGATCAAGGCATATCCTAGGTGGTTTCACTTAAATGTTGCGTTGATACTGACTCCGTTACCCAAGGCTGAACAGGCACTGATCTCCAAGCATAGCGCTAGCCCCTTGTTGACCTCTTTCCCCCGAATTTTGACCACTCCTTGATAACTCAAGTAACCTAGCATTTTCATATCTCTCACTGAGTCTATCTCTTTGGTACTAGACAGTCCCAACTCTGTCCTTTCTCACCCTGTCTCAATTACGTTTCCCAAGACAGTGGTTATCTTCATCAGTTGCTAGTACCTTAACCCTAAATCTAGTATTACCCCTACAGGTTACTTTGGATCAACCCTCGTATGACTGAAGCCCTCATCCAAAACCCAAGTCCACTTACTACTATCATCCATAGATCTAGAGTTTCTAATTACCTTACACCTTACGTACCTCGAGCCATAATTGATCTGATCTGGTGTCTAGGTCTGATCTCTCCTGTCGGGAGTAGATCTGGGTCTCCCCCGTTGTTGTCTTGAACTAAGATAACATACTGCCTTGATTGGCTTGACAACCATCCATTTGGGAGTCTAAGCAGTCTTGGTTTCCACATCCTTAGTTGCTTGCCCCTCTACCATCTATCCTGGATCCACCTCTCACAGGCATCTACAAGGTTGGTGATAACAGGTCCTTCACTAATGGGCTCTATAACCATAGCTCCTTAAACAAGTCACCTGAGACCCTTCTCTTGGTCTCAATGGTCCACACATGCCAACTCAAAGTACATCATTATTCTTTGATTTTCTTAGAAGTGACAATAAAAGCTCCTCTTCTAGTTTCTCGTGAAGGTTTAGATAACACATCCATCCCCTCTTGGTCTTCATGGTCCACATGTGTCCTAGAAATTCCAAGAGCTTCTGGCTTGAGTCCTCGTGACTCAACTATAAAGTACTTTACATTGGGTTCTCTACCCTATTCAATGGTCAACTTGTCGTCTAGAATCTTCATAAGAAAGGTTTATTTACGTTGATGTAGTCTCCTTTAGGAGGAGAACAAGAACATCATCATGCTAGTCCCTGACTAGATACTCAGCTCCAGGCTGATGCCAATATCCTAGAGAATGGCTCTCGATGCTGCCCAAAAATCAACACTCCCTCTCAACAAGAGAGGCACTCTATCAAGCAAGCTCCAAGAGAGATCAAAAAAGTAGCTCGAGTCACCATACACACATCGATGCATTTCTCATGTTAACAATGTCCTGGTAACATACCAGATACCTCAGCTCTAAGTTGCATTCATTCTCCCGGATAATGGTACTCGATGATGTAATCATATCTAGACAATGTGATCATCTCGTTCTCCCCACTAACAACAAGGTCCTGTGCTAGTTACTCCATCAAGGGGTGTCCAATCCCTTGAGGAGGTCCCATAGCTCAACCATCTCGAATGACCAAGGAGAGGATTACGTCACACATCATCTGCCTTGACCCAGTTTAGTAATTCTCACGTTGATCTGCATCAACATCCTGGTTCCCAACCAGGTCCTGGTCCCTCAAGCCTACATCATACACTAAAAGAACTCACAAATCTCACACTTCTGCTACAAAACAAACCTCACAAATATTCAACCACAATCTGGAATAAAGATGACTCTCCTTGAAATAATCCAAGATTGCTTCAAGGACAAAGCATTTCTAAAGGGAAAGGCAAAGTTATATACATAAATAAGATGGGGATATATAAGAAATCATGACAAAGTATATAATAAAAGTAAAAGATGAATAAATAAACTAAATAAACTAAATTTAGTTAATATGAAAAACACAGAAAACCATTATAAATGAAAAGACGCAAGGCCTCTTCAAAATTTATTTATATTGAGGGCTATTCAAATGTAAAGGCAGCATCCATTCCTTGTTATTATATCTTCCAGTTACAATTATATTTTTCAGGTACAAATCCCATTGATTTGTTTCTAAGCATATGCTTCAGTTATCAGTGGGTGGTCCTAGTGGTCCCGCATCAAGGGTTAGGGGCTATGGCCAATCTACCATAACACCTATGTATATGAGATGCCACAACCACATTTGTGATCCAGAGTATCGAGTTGTATGAAGAAAGTGTACGGAATACATTGCAATCCAGTGCAAGATTGGTTACTTGGTATCCAAACTCCATACAAAGCTTATATTCTGATGTATTGGGTTTATTCTTATCATTATGTTTTTGCCCTAACTCTAACATTATCAACCTACAAAAAGTAACCAATATCAGCTGCAGTCTGCAATGGGATGAACAGGTCTGGCACGGCCATTTGAGAAAACTAGTACTCAAGATAAATATTTCTTCCATTGCATAAATATGTTATATGACTATTGCTAATATAATCAACGAGTGTAAACTGCATAACCTCAAACCTCCCAGAGGTTTTCATTTTAACACATTTCCTTGGCATGCTGTTCAGAATGGTAAAAAGTATGAAACAAATCTGAGGATTTCAAGCACTAAAGAAAGCTACTCTAGGCATGTAATACCAAGCATTAAAGTAGTGAATTGTACCTTTCCATTAGGGAACTCAGCTTTGTAAACTCGTCCAAGCGCACCCTCACCAATAAGATTTTCTTGACTGAAGCTGTTTGTTGCCATCTGCAAATCTGCTATAGAATATGTTATTGCAGTAATTGGGCTTTTAGCCCTCTTACTCGTAGACTTCCTCTCAAATCCCCTGTCACCATTAGTCTTGTGGCGCTCTGAAGGAGGAGGCTTAAGCATGATCTCAGGAGGTGATACCTTTATTTTCTGCTCTGAGCTCTCCTTTGGTGCTGCAGCAAACAGAAAAATAAATAGAAAATTTTCACTACGTTGCAGGGTACAGAATTAGATTTTATGTATAGTCATAGATTTGATATAAAACTGAAAATAACTGTGGGTATAAAAAATATTAGATTCACATCATAAAATGATATGCAAGTGAAATTGGACTTATATTGATGTCCTCATGTTGCTGAAAATAATCAAAGGAACTGAGAGAAAAATTGGCATGTAAGGTATAACCATCAAGAGAGTTGCTGAAGCATCACCCAAGAACAATGCAGATAGTATGTAATAATCAAACGTATGAAAGAGACAAAGTTCAAACGCAGACTAAAGTATATCACTATGACAAAAGGGCAATAGAGGCTACATGTCACATGCTTATGAAATGTACTCCGTAGAGCCTACCTACTTGGTGCTTAGAACCCAATATCAAAAGTTAGAAAAACACTACAAAACCTTCAAGGCAAGTCCACTTTCATTGCATGTTTCAAGTTTCAATACCTTGTAAGTTTGTAACTAATGCCTCATAGATCATATAATCATTTTAGTGCAATCATCAATGGATATGTATTTGACTCTTAAAAGCATGAAATCAAATATAACACAGACGCTGTGGAAGTAATGCGGGTTTGCAGACTTAACAGACAACTTAAATTTAATTTCAAAGCTTTTGTTCTGCTTTTCAAAGCTTTGATTTATCAGCTTAATTTATGCAATCCACAGGTAATAGATATTGGAGCATAGAAGTAATTGGATATTAGAAATTACAGCATCTTGGGTGTTTTCATCAGCTCCCCGAGACCCATCTGACTTTCTAATCCAGAAGCTAGATATAATTAGGGTTCAACTAATGTGAGGTTTTAAGCTCATTACTAGTTTCATGACCTAAATCTATAAAGTACACCAGATTTGTATTGTCCACCAATAATGTAGTTTGGTCCTTGGGGTTTGTATTAGCCTTTAGGCTTTGATGTGATAGTGTTATGCTATTTGTGATGTGTCAAAGGGGGGCATTAAGTCAACAACATCCAATGTTTGCATTTTATAGAATACACCTACTTGTGAAATGACAAGCATAGGTGCATAAGGCAAGTGTCATCTTTATAAATAAGCGAGGAAAGATTTACAGTGGCTGTACTGTAGAGAGAGATTTATAGTATGTTTCTTTTTTCAAACTTGAATCAACTAGTTTATGTACTATTTGTGCTGGACGGCATCTTATCATGGACTGTTAGCTATCAGTGAATATCGCAGCCTTATTTGCATCGATCTATTGTATAGATAATGACAGTTGCGGTTTCCTTCTAAACAGTGTGGGTTAGAGAAGACTGCACCATTGGAGCCCATTGAAATCAACTTCCATTTTCGTAATATAACTTGCTCTATTAGAATGGGATTACTTGTATCTCCTAAATCAAGAGATTGTTTTTGGTATGTTAAAAAGAAACCTTTATACATACAAAATATACATACAGGTTTGAAATTCTGGACCTGATTATCATATATGGCCCTCTGTTTGACTTCATCAAAAGAGACACTGTTTCTACCCCTATACACTTCTATATGGTTTCTGACAGTGTGACTACTTATAGCTTTCCATATCTTGGGCTTGAATAACAGTTTGTCACCTTACATGCTTCAAAAATATACAAAATTATCATTGCTAACATAATCAAAGCTACACTATATACTGGCTTTTTTCTCTAGTAAATTCCAGCGAACGGCAATATAGACTCAACTGAGATATTTCTAAAACTGAAAAACAAAAACCAGACTGCTTATCTTCAATCCCATGACATTAAACTGACGTTGAAGGATTACACTGCTCAAGCTTCACCAGTTTCTCTCCAAGCACTTCACTGCCAATGCCTGGCATATATTTGAAACGCAGCCATGTAAATGGTCTGAGTGGCCATGTAAATTTCCAGTGACAGAATATTTTCTTCTATGGTAGAGTCAGTTTTCTCATGTGTAGATTATTTCTGCTTTTCTTGACCCATTCTTTCCATGATCCCTGTTTTGTTGTCATCCATCGGACATCCCCAAAAGAAAATCTTTGACTACCCCTTCTGAGTTTATTGCAGCTCTGAAGCTGTTCCTTCTTGCCAGAATGTGTCCCAGGTCTTCTGGGGAGAACCATGAAGGTTCCCCCTTCTTCCTGAATGAAGTTATCCTCACTCAGTGATTTACCCTTTGCAGCCATTTATCAATCACCTCTGACTGCAGACAGATGACTGTGATGAAAAGACTGAAGCGTGAGTGGAGCAAACTCCTCATAGTTAAATTGCTGCACTTGTTTTTATTCATTCCAGGTTGGGCAGACACCTTTCCTCCCCTCCTTGCTACCTGGTAAAGGTGGTGACTGAATCACCTTCCTTGTCCCAGCTCTACTCAACTCTCCTTTCGGCATGATGTTGAAGTCCAACACTATATTACCAGATCTGCCCTTCTGCAAAAAAATTGGACTCATTGGTCTGCTAGAATACATGAGGAGATGTGGGAGAATGAAACAGTGCCATACTTTTACCAGATCAATGCCTCTATATTGCTGTATGCTTTCTAATGATTCAATATGCTGTGCTCATCCCATCACTTTCGTCTTCTGCATTAATTCCTGTCCTCTACATGATTGAGACTTGATTTTTGGATCATGTCATGGTCAACCAGGTTCTGCAGTGGTCATATAATGATTGTCATTGAAATCCTGCCACCTGTTGTCTTTTGCCTTTAAACCCAAAATTCTAATTGGAAAAAATATATGTTTCTTCATAGTCTTAGCTGGGGATAAATGCAACCTGTCGAGATTTTAGCACAAACATACATCTTATCGAGATTCTTGGCACATCAGTATTTATATTTACAGTTTCCAAAGGAAGAATGGGTTTTGGAATGGCCAGAAAATCCCAAATGGAAGGCTGCAGGAGTATATGTAATATGGATGATTAACATGTCTGACAAGTCAAATTAGTTAAAGTGGACCTTGATAGGAAAAAACAAAAGACAGAAATTGATAAAAAGGAAATAGGGCCAAAACAGCCAGGAATAAAATATGGACTGCACCTGTTTGGAGAGCATATTTCACACCCAGGGAGTTTATAGTAAGTTGTAACATGGCTCCCAAAAGAGTTCAAATTAGTTATAATGAACTCTTTGATCAGCATTCTAAGCAAATCATCACATTACAATTTTCTGAATGTCCATTAAAAGCTATTACTAAGAATTAAAATTGAATTGAACCAACAATAACTGACGTTTTGAAAACTTTCACAAAGACCTGGATTCAATCATCTAAAAATTTGCTGCCGTGATAATGCAGCCAATTTGTTGTGCTATCCTGTAACATCTCATACTTAACTGATCCTAACCAGTGTGTCCTAGGCAGGCTGATGAGGATAGATGTAAAGCCTGCGAAATTATGGCAGAATAGAAACCCCTTGAACATGGCTACCAAGCCAGAGGTTTCTGGAAGACTGGAACACTATGGACATTGCTACTAAGCCAGAGTTTTCTGCCCCAAAAAGGCTATTTTAGTATTTAACCACCAAAATTTTAAAAAATGTTTTGAAAAACACAGACTTCTCTAAGTTTAGATAGTAGGAAATATTTATAGGAAACAAAAATAATATTCAAAGTAATTTCAAGAAACAATGAATCTACCAAAGGGAAAAAGCAATTTGAAAAAAACAAGAGATCACTTGCCACAACTACCCCTAGTGAAGAAGGTAGCAAGTTGAGAAGAATACCTTTAACCATGAAAGCAGAAAGAGGACTCGAAGATGCACCACCATTAACCCTCTCTTCATCATGCCTTTTTTTGGGAGACCTCCATGCAAAGAAAATGATTCCAAAGATAGTCGCAATAGCAGCTAATATGCCTGCAATCACTATTCCTGCTATTGCCCCAGTAGTAAGGCCAGTTTTATCACTGCTCTGGTGCTTGGAATGAGCAGGTGAACTCTCTGAACGTGGGGACTTATGTTGTGGACTTCTACTTGCATTATGAGCACTTACAGGAATGTGAGAGGGTGGAGGTGGAAGATAAGGTGGGGGTGGAGGTGCAGGGCCTGTGCTAAAAGAATTACCGCCAGTTCTGTAAGGAACCCACACATATATTAGAATAACATACACATCTTCAGAAATGATGGCAATATCAAATGGCATATAAGAATTACGATATTCAAGTAATAAATTTAAAGAAATACTAAATCCTTACTTAAATTTTGGATTAGACTGAAAATTATTTGGTAGCCAGCCAGTAAAATGATTATTTTCAATATCCCTGAAAACATCAGCAGATAAAGCTTCACTTATATAATAAACTTAAAACATTTAACACAGGAAAACAACTTCTCCTATTCAGATTTAATCCACTGAAACAACACTAATGAACATGGACCAGACTTACAGATCTGTCAGAGGAAGGCTGCCAAGTACATCGATACGCCCAGTCAGCTGATTATTCTGCACATGCCTACAAAGGCAATATCTAATTTAAGTAAGGTTGACGGGTTTGTGGGGAACAAACCCATTTGCAATGCATTTGAACATGTCAGGATGTTCATTTTTCTTACAGAATAGAGAGATTTGAGAGTGAGCTGAAACTTGAAGGAAGATCTTGTGCAAAACTGTTGAAGGAAAGATCCCTGCAATTGTGCAAAAAGGGCATTACTAAAAACCAAAAACTAAAATGCTCCAGTACAGACATACTTTTACATCATGCAGACTCCATAAAAATCATCTCTTTAAGTGGTCATAAACAGGCTGGAAGAAAGACAAAACATTGCTGCTCCTTACAAGTTTTACTGTGCATTCTTTAAGCAAAACGCTTATTTCATAACAAGCATGTATGAACAAGATTAAACAATGAACTGATAGGGTTGATCGTTAAGAATCATCAGAAGATCCCTTCTTGATGTAATTAAGGATCTGTCCAATCCTTCCTTTTCCACCCCAAAGTTTCTCTAATTACATGACTGCCTAGAGATCATTTTTTTAAATATTTAAACAATGGAGTCAGAAACAGGTCTCACTTGTCCATATTACACATTGCCAAACTACTGACAATTCACACTATCGCTTGACAATGTGAACAGTGAAATCTTACAAACAAATATCAAATTAATCTAAAAGCCAAAAACAAGAGTTCAGGTTCATTTGTCCCCTTCCCAATCATCAGTTTATTACAAAACTAGATCTCCATTAACAAGAAATAGCTGCCCACAATTTTTATGCAGCCACCGGCAGTCGCTACCAAATGTGAATATATGTCAATTTTTATACAGCCGCCATTTCTAACATGAAGTAGCCAGGAGCCAACAAATTTAGAAGCTGTCGAATAAAAGGAGACACCATCTGATAAAAAGGGCCACCATCGATCTAGCAGGAGCAGCCACAAATTCGCCAAAGAAGAAAATCATAGCCCGATTACGTACAACAGACCTCTGTACAACCATTTTTTCGCCATTAAACAATCCTTATAGTCCATACGATCACGTACAGTGGTAATTTTACAGCAATTAATTTTTGTGTTATTTTCAGAATTTTTATTTTCCAGCAGTAATTATTTTTAGCAGCCAAAGAGATCAGATTTTATCAGCCATGGAGATGCCATTAGAGAAATACTCTGGTTTCAACTTCCACACGTGGAAAGTGAAGATCCAGATACAGTTAATAAATAAGAATATCCGGGGTATTGTTAAAGGAATGGAACTAGCACCGAAGGATCCGAACAAATTCACAGAATGGTAGAGCAGAGATGATAAGGCAAAAGCTATTATTGGCCCTGCCCTCTCATTCGGAGCTACATCATGTAGATCTGGATAAATATTCCAAGGATATATCATATATGGAACAATCTGAATAAATTGTTTGGGGCACAAGTAATGAATGCAAAATTTTCCCTAAAATTACAGTTATTCAGCTTTAAGATGCCAACGGTAGCCACCATGTCAAACCACATCAACAATCTAAGATCTATTATCAGACAGCTTAGAACTCAAGGGAATAGTTGATGCAAAGGATGCCAAAGCTATTATCCTGAACAGTTTGTCGCCTAAGTACAGTAGTGCTATCTTTACCCTAAGTCGGCTATCTTCACAAAGTCTGGATGAAATGATTGCAGCATTACTAGCAGAAGAAAAGAGAACTACTTCAAGTGAAACAGAAGGAGATACTTCACCAGAACTTGCATTCTATGCAAGAAACAAATGCTATAGATCAGGAAAAGACAAGAAGAAATAGAATGTTACTATTGCAAGAAATTGGGTCATACAGCTTGGAACTGTAGACAATGAGCCAATGACGTTCTAAATGGAAAGGTCAAAGTTAGACAACATATAGCTAGTGCAACTATGATTGAAGAACTGCCTGATGCTGACAGTGGTGAAGAAATTGCTGAAGAAAGGACCTTTTATGCATTTTAGCAAGCCAGTGCTTGGAATACAGGAAGGGAGCAGTTAACAGCTCAATATGGATGGTTGCCCAGTTAAATCAGTAGTTGTGGATCTAGGGAAGATTCCCTTGTTAGTTCAGACATACATGTGGATTGCAGTCTACAAGTGAGGTTACGTGACATACATGTGGATTGTAGTCTACTAGTGAGGTTACCTGACATGAATGTGGATTGCAGTCTACCAGTGAGGTTACGTGACATGCATGTGAATCGTTGTCCACTAATTGAGTTCAAGAGATTCGTGATTCGAGAGATCGGGGAAGTGGACTCTGAAAACTCGAGAATTCAACTCATGAACTACACCTTTCCAAGAGTTATGAGGCACCTTGTTGGAGCTTGTTACCAACTAAGTTGCACCTAGTTGGACTTTTAGGCGAGCGGGCAAAGAATGATCAAGTACACTTGGTCATATCAGAGTTCAGAAGTCCATCAGGCCTTCTTGTCCCTATTATTTTTTGTACCAAATGTTCATACCCCCTTCGGGGAGTTGTAATAAGTTGGTGTAGCATGTTGAATTTTTGTAAAAGGCTTGGCTAACTTAGACTTAACCATCAATGCGGTACTCTAGAGTGTTTTTCCTTTGTTAATTATCGGTTGTTGCATAAACGACTTATATTTTTTGAGTTTTTCACTCAACCTCCAAAGCTGGAGTGTTCGCCTTGGTGGTTAGGCCTTAGGAGGTCATTAAACTTCAAAGTCTAGGTGTCTATGTATATTACCATGCTAGTCACTTCGCTGAGTCATATGAACATTGTACTAGGTCCCCCCAAGTTTTTTTTATTTCCGAGAAAAATAATTTTTCCCGTAAAATTAGGCCATTTTTTAATGGTTTAAATGGAAAAATTCAAATTATAATAAAAGTGTGGTCCAGAGTCTAATTTTGGCGTGGGAATGCACGTTTTCACACTCGGAGCATCCTCTTCACCCTAGAACCAATTGTTCCTATGTTTCGAGCGACCAAATCATCTCGTAAAGCATTTTTTCTTAAAGATGCGACAAAATGCCAAAAAAATGCTAAAAATACACAAAATGACACATGACGACTGTTATGCTGCACCTGTACCCAGCGCACCTTCATGTTTACCCCAGGGAGAGAGGACCAATTTTTTCGACCAGGAGGGGCGTCATCGAGCAATGGTGGTCATGGTTGGGCCCACTGCTAATTTCCCTTTATTGGGTTTTTTAACTTTGAGGTTCGTGTCCGAGGTCCCTAAGGGTTTGACCACTGGTTCACAAGGATCCATATCCTGTTTATGTGCTCTGGTGGCCTTTGCTTCAGCTATGAGACATTTGTTGCATAAACGACTTATATTTTTTGAGTTTTTCACTCAACCTCCAAAGCTGGAGTGTTCGCCTTGGTGGTTAGGCCTTAGGAGGTCATTAAACTTCAAAGTCTAGGTGTCTATGTATATTACCATGCTAGTCACTTCGCTGAGTCATATGAACATTGTACTAGGTCCCCCCGAGTTTTTTTTTATTTCCGAGAAAAATAATTTTTCCCGTAAAATTAGGCCATTTTTTAATGGTTTAAATGGAAAAATTCAAATTATAATAAAAGTGTGGTCCAGAGTCTAATTTTGGCGTGGGAATGCACGTTTTCACACTCGGAGCATCCTCTTCACCCTAGAACCAATTGTTCCTATGTTTCGAGCGACCAAATCATCTCGTAAAGCATTTTTTCTTAAAGATGCGACAAAATGCCAAAAAAATGCTAAAAATACACAAAATGACACATGACGACTGTTATGCTGCACCTGTACCCAGCGCACCTTCATGTTTACCCCAGGGAGAGAGGACCAATTTTTTCGACCAGGAGGGGCGTCATCGAGCAATGGTGGTCATGGTTGGGCCCACTGCTAATTGCCCTTTATTGGGTTTTTTAACTTTGAGGTTCGTGTCCGAGGTCCCTAAGGGTTTGACCACTGGTTCACAAGGCTCCATATCCTGTTTATGTGCTCTGGTGGCCTTTGCTTCAGCTATGAGACATTTGCCTCCCTTCACAGCCACTTAGGACAACCTCCTGGACCTTCAGTCAATGGGTTCCTGCTCCCTGGCCTTATCTCCTCCAAGGAAGACATCCTCCATGCCAGGCAGTTTTCATGCTTTAAGGAGGGCGTTGAGGGATTTTACAACAATCTAGGGGTTAGATGGGGTATAACACCCTCCCTCCAGCTCACTCCAGCTTTTCATTCGGAGTGATTCACTTATTTGAGCGTGTTTTGGCACCTAGGGATACAAATACCCCAGGTAGCCTCCCTTGAGCCTACCTTAGGTTATATTTTATTGTTATTTTCTTTTAAATTTAAGTTGACATTTTATAATTCCAAATTGACTTATTTTAAGGCATGTGGGCCTAGATATTCAAAACGTGAATGCGAGATCATATAAATAGATCTAACACTCCCTCTCAATGAGGAAGGGATTCGGTAGCAACCCCAACTTATCTCTGAACTTCACAAAACTGTGTCTGCAAAGCGCCTTGGTGAAAATGTCCGCCACCTGCTCATTTGTCTGTATGTACTCCAACCAAATGGTTCCTCTCTGTACACAATCTCTCGGGAAGTGGTACCGAATGTCTATGTGTTTGCTCCGGTCATGGACCACTGGATTTTTAGATAACCTGATGCCACTCTGATTGTTATGGTGAACCACTGTAGCCTCTAGCTCACACTCGAACAACCCTAAAAGCAACTTCCTCAGCCACATTCCCTCACAAGCAGCCATGTTGGCTGCCATGTATTCAACCTCTGTCGAGCTCAATGCAACAGACTTCTGCTTCCTGTTGAACCAAGAGACAACCCCTGACCCAATGCTGAAGCAACAACCTGAAGTGCTCTTCCGGTCCTCTACACATCCTACCCAGTCAACATCTGTGAAGCCTGCTAACTGTACACTCCCCCTGTGCTCATAAACCAACACATACTCCACTGTACCTCTGATGTAGCGAAGTATGTGCTTTGCAGTCGTCCAATGCACTCTTCGAGGGTCCACCATGAACTGGCTCAAAGAGTTGACTGCAAAGCTAATGTTTGGTCGTGTGTTGACTAGATACATGAGCGATACGATAAGTTGGCGACACAATGTAGGATCAAATCCGTCTGACCTTGATGTATCAATCTTCCTCCAGGTGGAAACTAGAGTTATGGCCATAGGCTTCCAATCCACCATCCTGAATCTCTTCAAGATTTCCACTGCATACTTCCCCTGTCCAATGAAGAAGCACCTATCTCTCTGCCAAACCTAGGAAGTAATGCATCAACCCAAGGTCTTTCATCTCAAACTCAACTACAAGGTTGGACTTGCAGTCGTCAATCAACCTCTCATCTCCTGTAAGAAAGAAATCATCTACATATATTACCAGTATGAGAGGCACCTCACCTGACAAGAAGTACAGGTTGTGGTCTACCTCACTCCGCTGGAATCCCATGTCTATTCGCGAGTACCATGCTCGAGGTGCCTGCCTGAGCCCATAAAGAGCCCTTTGCAACCTGCATACATGGGTCTCCCTGTTCTCCACGTCAAACCCCTCTGGTTGCTCAATGAATACCTCCTCTATAATTCCGCTAAGGAAGGCAGTCTTGACGTCCATCTAATGGACACGCCAACCCATCTCTGCTACTTATGAGATAATGGTCTGAATAGGAGAATACCTGGCAACAAGGGCAAAGGTCTCCTCATAGTCAATACCCTCCTTCTGTGAAAACCCCTTTGCCACGAAGTGCGCCTTGTACTTCTCCATGCTTACAATTGTTGCATGCTTCACCTTGCAGATCCAATTGGATCCCGCCACCTTTTACCTTCTGGCCTAGGCACAACCTCCCATACGTGATTCTTCATGATTGAGTCATGCTCCTCATCCATGGCTTCCTGCCACACATCATGTTGTGCAGCCTCCTCAAAATTGGAAGGTTCGAAGTTAATCAACTCTATCATCAGTGCCATATAGCTAAGTCTCTCTAGTGGTTTGCTCTGCCTCATGGAGCTTTGTGGAGGATTCACCTACTTGGAATCCTAAACTGTGGATCTAAACCACTTAGGCCTTAGCCTAGTGTCTACCTATTGCGGCTGGTAGATATCCATCTCCTGCTGCGGCTCATCCTCCAAGTCAATGACTGAAGGATCCTGTCCACCTAACTCCCTCTAAATGCCAAAACTTGTGCCTTGTGTTTGTACCTGTACCTGTACCTATGGCTCCTCCAACTTGACCCCCGAGACCTGTGTTGGCTCCTCCTCTATTGGTAAGTCCATAGATCTTCGCAAGGCTCTATCCTCATCAAACTGGGCATCCCTGCTCACAATGATCCTCTTGCGAGCAGGAATATATACTTTGTATGCCTTCGAAGTCTTGCTATAACCAACAAGTAACCCCTTCTCTCCAGAAGGGTCCAGCTTCTTCCTAGTGTCAGCATGAATGTGACAATAGCAGACACTCCCAAATATGCGAATATGACTCACATCTGGTCTAGTTCCTGTGAAGACCTCCTTGAGTGTCTTCCTCCCCAAAGTTGTGTGGGGACACATGTTTTGAATGTATACTGCGGTCCTGTATGCCTCAGCCCAAAGGATTAGTGGCAATCCCTGGTCAAATAGCATGGCCTTGGCTGCTCCTACCAGTGTCATGTTCTTTCTCTCCGCCACTCCATTCTGTCGCGGGGTATGAGGCACTGTATGTTCCTTCTTGATCCCCTCCGATGAGCAATACTCCAAGAACTCGTTGGAGGTGTACTCTCCCCCATTGTCTGTCCTCAATACTTGGATCTTCCTCCATGTTTGGTTTTCCACGAGAATCTTGAACTCCTGAAACCGATCAAAGACCTCTGACTTGGCTTTCAGGAAATAGATCCAAGTCTTCCTGGAATAGTCGTCGATGAAAGTGATGCAGTAACTGTAACCACTGAAAGATTGGACACTCATAGGTCTGCAAACATTCGAATGCACTAAGTCCAAGGTCCCCTTAGACTTGTGCTCACTTAGTGGGAAAGGTCTCCTGATGTTCTTCCCCGACGCACAACCCTAGCAATGATTATGCTTCTCTTCCTGTACCTGAGGAACTCCAATGAATGCCTGTCTCAAATGCCTCAGTGCTCCATGGTGTAAGTGTACCATCCTCCTATGCCACAGATCACCCTAACTGGTGTTGTTGCTGACTAGAGCCTTTGCAGACTCAAAGTGTAGTCTATACACCTTCCTGCTCCGGATCCCAAACACTCGATTCAAACTCCTACTCGACCCTTTGGGCATGATGTACACCCTATGGTCTCAAAACTTCACCTGAAATCCCTTGTCCTCCAAGGTGGAAACGGATATGAGGTTCTTAGTCATCCCTGGAACATACAATACGTCAGCAAAACTGAGGGGTTATCCAGACTCCCTCTTAAATGAAATAGCGCCAACTCCATGCACTTGATACCGTGCATCATCACCCAGCTCAATGTGGAGATTGAATCCACCCTCCTACAAGTCCTTGAAGAACCTCTTTTGTACTGACATATGACAAGATGCTCCACTATCCACGTAACAAATGTTGTTGTCTGTGGTGCTTGCCATGCAAGCAATCAAGCAAAAATCTTCATCAAAGTTCTTGCTGAATTCCTCCACCTATGCAGATCCTGTCATCTGGGTATTGTTCTTCTTCTTCTTGTCTGGGCACTGGGAGGTAAAGTGTCCTTGCTTGTGGCAGATAAAACACTTGACCTTGGACATGTCAAGGTTCTTCTTACCACCCTTCTTTTCCTTTGCCTTACCCTTCCTCTTCCCTATCAAGGCTAGAGCCTCTTCATCCACAATCTGTGGGGCTCTGCTAGATGAACCTAATCCTTGCCCCATGCAGGTCTCCTCCTACACAAAATCATCCCACAACCTCTGCCAATCAAGGAGCTTCTCCCTAGCCACAACACCTTTGACAAAGGTGTCCCATGGCTTAGAAAAGCCATTGAGGGCTATCCGAACTAGCTCCTCATCCTCGGTCTTAGAGCCAACAACTCTAAGCTCGTCTCTGGTCTATGTGAGCCTTGTGAGATAAGGCACCACTCCTTCACCCTTGGTCATCCTGGTACTATGCATCCTCTCTTGCAACACCATCTTCTGGTTTTCGTTCTTACTCTAGTAAAGTCCTTCCAAAGCCTTCCACATTTCCAATGCGATCTTCTTCCCGAAAAGGTGAGGGACTATGGTCCTTCACCCCATTCAAGATGATCAACATAGCTCTGGAGTCTAACTTCTTCCAAGTTACCAACTCTATCGAATCTCTAGGCGCAACCTTCATGGAGTTAATGTGCTCACGTGCATCACTGACATCCAAGATCCTTGTGATCATTTCTTTCCAAGTAGGAAAGTTCTGAACCCCTTGGAGTCTGTCCTCAACTATCAACTACATGGCCATAGTGAAGTGTACCTGGCAAACCCTAGATCTGACCTCTAGGTTTGTGTCTTCAATAGATCTGCCCCTAATCTATCAATGTTGTTGCAACTCTCTCAAATTTAGCTCAACTGAGCTCTGATACCATGTAAATTTTCCTTTAAAATTCAACTAGGGTTAAACAGTATATTTAATTTATTACTGGAAACCACACATGAATTTCTTTTACCAGTATTGTAGCAGAAAGTAAATACTGAGAAACGTGTACAACAATCACATAAATATAGAAACAGTATTTTGGGTATGGAAACCCCCAGATAAAACCCAAGATGGGAAAACCGGTGCAGTAGTCAAATATGAAATTTATATTAAGAAGATATGGAACAATTACAACAAGCAAATAAATTCACCCAACCTGGCAAAGTGAAACCTCTACTAAATCACTTAGCAACCCAGCAACAAGGTAGGGCCACCCTGCGCAGTTGTACGGCCCTTACGTCAACGATACGACCCAGCTGTACAGAATCCATACGGTGTTGATGTCATCAGTATGTAATCCGCACGTCGGTTTTACAGCCCTGCTACTATGTACGGCCTTGCTACTCTGCGTGATCTGTACAGTCCCTGCTCAGCCTAATATTCTCACGAATCTTTTGGGTCAGTTTTCCTTCGTCTTCTCGGCAAATTCCTCCGTCTGACTTCTCTTTGTTTGAATCTCTCCTGTATATGTGTCCTCTCCACCAAATCTCCTTTTAACTCAATGGCTAAGCGAAAACCCTAACCCTCACTATGGATCAATGGATTAGATTAGCCATCACTTAAGTTTATTTCACTTTTCACTTTATAAAAGTGATTCCATTAAGTCCAAATCAAATTAGAATTATTAATGTATTTTCCTATGTCCAAACTTAGGAAAATCACATTAAATACATTTGGCTTCCTGTTTAATGTCTTCCTAGCATGCAAAGACACATGCAATGCTAAAAGACCTTCCTCGTTGCCACTTTCTAACACTTTCTCCTTCATATGCTTGCCGATGACTAGCCCTACTAGTTCATCCAGTAACAGTGTCCCAAGGTGCTCTTCTTAGTGGCGCTACCAATCCAAATCAAAATAACCATGCAGGTTAGTCTTCTAATCCGTATCATACTTGAGCCCATACTCAAATGTACCCTTCAAGTACCTCACTGCATGATTTGCAACCAGGTGAGCATGTCTCGGATCCGTCAGGAACTGGCTCAAGTCGTTCACAGCAAAGGATGTGTCTGGTCTTGTATTCGTCAGGCACATCAATGAACAAATCATCTGACGATACATTGTGGCATCAACCGACTCTGATGAAACATGACTCAATAGCTTCAGCTTCGATGCCATAGGTGTGGCCATGGCCTTGCAGTCCATCATCCCGAACCTCTTCAAGATCTCTACTGCATACTTCCCTTGTCCAAGGGAGATTCCATCCGCACTCTGCCACACCTCCATGCCTAGAAAGTAGTGCATCATACCCAAGTCCTTCATCTCGAACTCAACAGCAAGCTTCCTCTTCATGTCAGCAATCAACCCATCCTCACCTGTCACAAATAGGTCATCTACATACAATAGAACTATCATTGGGTTCCCTTCTTCAACCTTGTAGTAAAGGTTGGAATTTGCTTTACTCTTGGTAAAGCCCAAACTAGTTAGGAAGCTGCCAATCCTGCTGTACCACATCGAACCTGAGAATCTTCTGCAGTCACTCACTCTAAAGCGAAGCGTCATTCTCCCTCTGCCTTTCATACTCTATGTATTGAAACATTCTATAATGGAGTGACAAGTAGCTTCCACTGCCACTAATATTCTATGTATCCATCTGGGGTCACTGAATAGATCCTCTATCTTGAACTTTGTTGAAAAGTTCTTCTCGCACCCATCTGTGAGCTTGTCATCCTATATAGGCTTTCATCTTCAACCTTGTAGCAAAGGTTAAGATCTTCATCACTCTAGGTGATCTTCAAGCTCCTTATGTAATTGTATGTTCTATCCCATGGGTGCCTTCTGAGCTCATACAAGGCCTTCTTTAATTTGCACACATGAGTCTTCCTGTCATGTGTCTCAACTCCCAGTGGCTGCTCTACATATACTTGACTCGTCACTAGTGCAAATGTATCTTCGTAGTCTATGCCTTCTTTCTTGCCTTGTATCCCACGATATTGCCATCTACTGCATGTTGGATCTTGTAGATCCATATGGAAGACACTACGGACTTCCCTTAGACATCATTCTTCTTGAACCGGTACTCTTTGATCATAGTCTCCTTCCCTTTCTTCTTGTCTACTTCTTCATAGGTGGAAGGCTCTGCATCAATGATGTCGCTCAACGCTGTCACATAACTAGAGTGTGTCTAAGGCCTCTTTCTTTCTTTGGAAGTATCATCATACTATTCTTCATCTTGTATTATTTCTCGTGCCCAAGGTGGTCTTCATCTCTTGAGGTGGATCTACCGTTCTCTTTATATTCTTATGAAGCTCTTTATTTCGCTATGGTGTCTTTGACCCAGGAAGCTTCAGGTTCCTCTTCTGAACTGTCGTTACTTGTTCTTTGGCATGATCTACAAGTCAAGTTCATTTGCATGATTAGAAACATATCATAATTTCCAAAACATATCATATCATGTATACATACAATAACTTCTAGATACATTCTACCCTAATATTATTAAGAGTGTGTACTACTCCTAATATGCCAGCAAAGAGGTTTCAATCTAGATAAGTAGTAATAGAATGTTGTACAACATCATTGACTTCTTACCCATCATGTACAATTCAATAGTATAAATGCAAATACTCAAACATGCATAACACATCAACTGAATATAAACAAATGCAAAACCAAACAATATCATGAAATGACAATTGAATACTTATCTTTATTTGTTTCATGGGTAGAGTACTTCTTGAGCCTACAGCTTCATCACCTTCTTCATTCATAATAGCATCATTTCTTATCCAAATGCTAAGATGGATAAGAGATTCTTCAAGAATTGAGTCCTTCATATTCCTCACCGCTTGAGGGATCTTCTTTGAATCGTGAGAGCTTGATCTTCAGTTACTTCCATCTTCTCTTCTCTTATTATTAGTCGAGCTTCTTCTTGTGTTCACTCTTACCAGAGTCTGTTGAAGGTAATCACTTTCTTCTGGCACACATTCCTTGAATCAATGAATCCCATGATCTTGGGAGGCCATTCAAGGTGGTTATAACAATATCTTATTCTTCTTCGATTGTTTCGTCATAGCATCAAACACTTCCTTTTGGTGTCTTCAAGGATGACAAATGAGGGATGAGATGATCTTTAATAGAATCTGCAATGATTCTCTTGGCTCTAGCCTTAGCCTCATCTCCCTCTGGCTCTTAAAACTTCCTTACTGAAATACTAATCCAAGCCAATTTCTTCAAGGATCACGGAGGTCCTATACTTCCATACTCAGAAGTTGTCAGCTTCACCAAGCTTGTCATCAAGCTGGTGTGATTAGTTGTTTTGAAATGAGAACCTCAAACGTAAATAGAAAAAATTTAGATCTTAATGATTTGAGGTGTCCATCTTGGTTTACGGCGCTGGCTGATCTAGGGTTTGTCAAAGAAACCTTAATTTTCAAAACTTGGAATTTCAAACTTTTGATTAGATAGAAAGATGGGCCTTTTAAAGGCGTGCTGTCCAATGTACTCATTTTCTAAAAACAGTGGAGGGAAGCTCCCGAAACAGGAAGCCCTAGTTTTCCAATTTCTTCTACAGAAAAGACTAATATTGATTATGTTGCATCTCCGAAGTTTCAAATCCTTAAAGTCTGAAACTTCTCACTGTGATAGCCCGATAAGTCTTCTTTCCAACCCCACAGGTTAGATCAGAAATGGATTCTCCAAGTGGGACTTATGTTGATTTTCCCAAGGTGACTGTTTTGGGGACTGTTCAGCATAGCAAAATTGTACAGACTGCCACGTGTCACTGTTTTCACTTTCTGGGTCTGAAAAGCATACTAAAGAAACTACAATCTGTGCCCTACATGCAACATCTTGCAAAATTTCGTTTGGATCTTCCTAACCCAAGGTATAGCAAATCTCCCTATGTCATCTGTTTATGACTGTGTTCTGGACGAGGCTGGAACCCTGATTTGGAGGAACCATATCTCCTGAAGTATAGCGAATCTAAGGCTAAACCGAGGAGGGAACGGTTTTCAAGAGAGAGGAGCAACACGCATCCCTAGGCAGTCTTCAGGAGATCATACAGCAACATTTTTTACAGCGACACGTGTGGGCTCGAAGCCCAATGTAACTAGCTTGATTCCCAAGAAAGTGATAGTGCAATAAATGCAAACCGTACAACATTAATTGCAGCCTTAAAAGACAAATTTTTAGGGAGATCTGTGGCATAGGAGGATGGTACACTTACAGCAAACCATGCAGCAGTTTTCTAGCACAAATTTGGAGGTTGGAACAGATTTCTAGATAAACTATGTTTTCTGAGTTATTTTGTTGTTGTTTCAGATTTGAAAATTTTTGCCTGTGAGGGTTTTAAAAGAAAATTTTCAGTGTATTGAAATTTCTGCTCTTAATGAAATATCCTCTTCTTAAGGTTTTCCCCGGAGTTGCGGTTTTGCCTGGTCTGTTGACCAAACTATCTGTGTCTCATGTGTATGATTCATACTTCAGTGTTTTAGAAGATCTCGAAGTGGTGGTTTTTATTTCAAGTTTATGAGTAAATTCTCAATCAAAAACCCTAGATATTCAAGTGTTTGACAGAATGTGTAAATGGAAATTTTCATGCTAATGTCATTTATTTTCTTCATCATATCAGAGTTGAACTAAAGTAGGGTTCAAGATTGTGATTCACTGTTAGAAGTTGTGTTGTCTTTCACTTAAGATCTGTTGTAAGAAATTCCAATGATGAGTATACAGTATGAAGATAGATTGGATGGAGTATCCAACTATCTTCCAAGGAAAGTAAAGATTACTGTCATATTAAAAGAATGGAAGATATGGAGTTTTGCTAATACCAAGATGACCAAGCCTACAGACCAGGATGCTTTAGATGAGTTTGAATCCCTTGAAGCCAGAGTCTAGAGAGTGATCCTTGATAGAGTGAAGGATCATCTCATTCCACATTTAGCATAGAAGAAAATTGCTAAAGACATGTGGGATACCCTTAACCAGTAATTTGAAGCCAAGAATGAGAACCGCAAGATGGAACTAAAGGACAAGCTACACAATGTCAAGATGAACAAAGATGAGGGTGTGGCCTCCTACTTAACTCGAGTGGCACAAGTCAAAGATGAGTTAGCAGTTGTAGGAGATATTGTCCCTGATTCAGAACTGGTGAGGATAGACTTGAAGGGTTTCATCAAGAAGTGGGATGTATTTGTGAAGTGCATTGTTGGTAGAGAAAATATTCCTAATTAGTCCAGACTGTGGGATGACTTAACTCAGGAGGAGATTCGAGAAGGGTCTCTGGGTAGTCAAGTCAGTGAAGAGGTGGAGCAGAACGTGGCACTTGCAACAAAATCTAACAAGAAGAAGAAAGACATTAGTCAAGTCAGATGTTACCAGTGTGGTCAGATGGGACATTATGCCTCTAAGTGTCCTGAGAAGAAGAAAGAGAAGACTGAGAAAGACATAGCAGCGTCTGCAGCGGTAAAAGACTATGCAACGAAGTTTGAACAAAAGTTTTCTCTTGTCTCCATTGATTCCAATATAGGGAGCTATGTTTATAGAATGTTTGGGTTGTTGACAGTGGTGCAACTAGACACGTGACTGGAAGCTATGATATATTCTAGATTATCACAGAGTTGGAGCCAGGACACTACATTCATACAGATATTGACAGTCCGCAAGTGGTGATACAACGGGTTGGAACAATCAGGTTTCAACTAGACCTTGTTAGATTTTCTTAAGATCTAGTTAGATTATCTACGATCTTTATCTGAAAGAATAACAAGTACAGAAAAATGCATAAGATATAAAAGATACACAAGACACAGATTTTCATCGGGGAAACCATAAAGGAGAAAACCCCGCAAACTTCTTCAAAAGAGTAAGATGATCAAAAGCAGTAATAAGAAATGTTCAGCAGCTATCTTTCTCTCCTCCTCTGACTATCTCTCTCTCTCTCTCTCTCATGCGCCTTAGAGAGTGTGTAAGGTGTGTATAAATGAGGGATAGCGCCTCCCTATTTATACCCTTTCAAGTCACTCACCAAATATAAGACTCAAGCCTACATGTCATCTCACATGGGGCCCACTTCTCCTAGAGAGACCACAATTACATATTACATGATGTTACACTGGGGACTATTGCCCCTACTTACAACAAAGGTTGTACCTCAAGGTCTAGACACAATTTAGACATCCCCTAAAGGGGTAACACATCCCCAATGGGGGTACAACAACATACAATGATAATATACATCAGAACATCTTCCAAAGTTACAAATACATCAACAAACCTTGGTGAGATCTAGGAGTTACACAAAGTGCTCTTTGTACCTAGGATTAGAGTGAGCAAACTCTTAGTATCATCCTTTGAGGATGAAGGTTATGGGATGATGTGAGGTCCGGCCATGTTTTCCTATATCAGAGAGATGGGCTAGTTAATACAACCATTCTGTTAGGAGATCACAAGGGCAGGCTCTATGTTTTGAGAGGGCACATTGTACGTCCAAGAGCAGGAGGGTTGTCAGAGTCAAAGGATCAGGCCAGAGTTGCATCTAATGTGCATGGTTCTGATTAGGAGAGTGATTCTCTTCACAGCAATAGCAAGACACTCAGCCAGTCCAGTGATGGTGTAGATGAGCAGGTAGATGAGGCTCAGGTCGAGTCTCGAGCTTCAGAGTTCCAGTATGGAGTTGAGCACTTTATCCGACAGTGATTCCAGCGCAGGAGGGAATTGTTTCAAAAGTTAGAGATGGAGATGGTGTTGTGGACCTTCCTCGTTAAGAGGGAGTGTTGAAAGATAGCTTTGAAGGTCCTCACTCATATTTTTGGTGTGGTGTGTGTTACCTCTCAAAAATGCATCTGCGTTTGTTTAAAGATTATGGATACCTGCGGTCATCGGTTGTTTCAGATGAAGGAGAATTTAAGAGCAGCCTTTATTGTTGCTATAAAGCTACAAATTAGGGTGTGTTTTCAAGTAGAAAATAACAATTGACAATCAACCCTCTGTTACCCCCTTCCTTGACAGGGGTGTCCACAAATTTTCAAAAGTTGGAAACTCTCTTATGCACATCATTAGGGCCATTTCACATACTGAATCTTGCAAACCACAGCATCATCTTGCAACAAGTATTGTGCCTATTTTCATTGACAGAGGAAGCATAATGGCAGCATTACACTTCAGGAGCATCCCTTACTACTATCATAAAGCTATAGATCAAGTTGCAATCAAGTTATCATATGCAGAAGTTTGAAGAGCAATAGCGTACACCTATAAAGGTATGGTTTACTGAGATAAAAACCCCTTCTAGCAGTGGGCAGGGAAAAAATCACTTCTTCAGCTTTCTAGGATACAGAGCCTCTGTCAAATGAAGAGTAAAAAGTATCAAGATTCACAGTAGCGAAGCCATGATGCAAAGGGCAACTTGGGTTAGACATAGTGGAAAATACACCTTTCTTATACCTGTAAAGTCAAAGAAGTCTTGTAGCAGTTCAAAGCTTGAAACTATCAGCATTCACGAGGTCTGCGCATGAAACTTTTCACATGCTAAAGGGGAGTATATTTCATCTACAGGCTACACGGTGAGGCTGACTGGGATCATTCCATAAAGTGCTCATTACAAACATTGAGCGACAAGGAAAAGATTGATTAAAGAATGCATCAAGGTTTGTTTTTCTCGAAGGCCTGCAGTTGTACAAATGAATGCAAGTCATGAATGAACTGGGTCAAAAGAATTTTATATTTTGGCATGACAATCCAAATTATAGGAGTCACAATCGGGAATCGTGAGTTCAGAGCGTCTAGCGTGAACATTTTTATCAGAACAAAGAAGTCGGTCTTGAAATTTTTACCATCCAGCCGCACTACTCTTTATGGTTGTGCCATGTCATTCTTTGAAGATCATCGACAGTGGATGGCCTTTCTCAATCTCCTTTTTGACGTGATTTATTGTCTCTCGGGATGATTCGTTGTAACGTGGATTTTGACCAGATCCTCCAACGTTTTACTTGACAGATATGTCAAATGATTAACACCAGAGACTTCCTCTAGCAGCTGAGCAAACAAAGAGTTCCACCATTTAGGAGTGGAGTTGGCTAATATTCTGTAGGATGGTGGGAACACCCGTGTATCATTGATTTAGTAGCAGCCAGAATGTGGAGTTTAAACTCCAGGGCAGCCAGTTCAACGTTTGTTCGGGATGGAATTGATTTTCCAGATGCTCAAACCACTCAGATATTGTTAACAGAGGATCGCCTTGTCAAAATCTCGTGCAGTGTCTGTAGCGGACAGTGCACGCAAATTATCACGTCTCCGGTTTCATATTTGTTCCAGTTCAGCATTCAACTCGTTTTTTATTGCCAACATACCCACACTTTAAATTTTGACTGGCCCATGAATTAAGTTCATGAATATTAGCATAATCGACGCATTTCTTCACGGGAGGTTTGGACCCGTGTGTCCATTTTCAATTGGAAGTCGTTTTATTGATGTAGAACTGAGTGGAATCAACTTCACGATGTCGTGAGTGCTTGGAGCGATTGACAGGGAGGTGGCATCGTGGTCATGTTACCACCAATTTGGAGCGAATGGACCCACGTATCGCATGGCTTCAGTAACCTACCAAATTGCATGAAATTAAAGTCTCAGCTGCTAACACAGGCGTCTTGGTTCACCTAGAATGAAGCGACTGTTCACCATTACACCGGGATGTCAGTTGCAGTTCATTAAAGAATGAATTGCTTGTAAAAATCGACTTTTGATTTGGTGTCCTTTTTCTGGTTATGTGTTGGGTTAGTTGCACCATTAGGTGTAGTTCTTGGACCATTCACCTTAATGTTCAGGCTTGGCTCAAGGGGACTCAATCCATGGAGAGCTCCACCTATGGACCCACGTTGATTAACAGCTTTTTGATTTAACGCCAGAGCTTAGGGCTTGTTGTCCGCCGATTGCACACCAGTAGCAGAAATCAATTGAAAGTTGTCTCCTCACTTGAGAAAGTGGGAGAGGTGTGACCTTGGGAGCAAGCACAAAGCTAGGTACTGTCACCTACTCCTAGCTCCTCCGTTTAAGCTAACTCCTAACGAAGCCAAGAGGGCTCGTCCCTAACAAAGAGTTTTCTATGGCTCAATGTTTAAGTTAAGTTTTAGATGTTTTCGATGCGTATGGGTGTTCTTTAGGAGTTATTATGATAAAATATGTTTGTTTATTTTGAATTCTAAACACAAGACAAGGCAATCCACATTGCTATCACAAGAATTAGAAGATAGACAATAATTTGAGAACTCACGAAATGATAAAGCATTCACAGATATAACTTATAATCAAACATCCAATGGACAAATGGCCCAGATTATCAATACTGCATAAAAGATAGAACCAGTGCCTATGAAGTCAACTTATCAGAGATGCTTCGAGTGTAAATATGATGTGAATCCAAAATTGATGCCAGTGAATGTTAGGTTTTGCAAGTGCTCTTGGTAGGTTTTAAAAGTTTTTTATTGGTGATCTTTGCTTACGATAGCTGGATGTCCTAATCGGAAATACCTTCAGTGGCTCTGTTCAAAGACATGACGGACCTATCTGGGATCACATGTAAGTGTTCAATAACTTAACTACCTATGCCCAGATTGGGTAGCCCAATGCCCACACTTAGAATTTGCCCACATGACTCGGTATTTAAACGAAACAACGCCAGTGCGTTGGTTATGGGGAAAAAAGTTTTATTTAAGTTCCTCTTATAGGGTTTAAAGATCCAGTGCCGTTTCTGGATATTCCGATCTGGGATCGGTCAGAGCATACTCCGATCAGGAGGGGAAGGAGTTAATTAATTAAATGAGTGTGTGTGTTGAAGGTTTTATTAGGTTAATTAATTAGACTCTCCGACAGAGAGCGCTCTTGACATTGTCTTATGACAAAGGTTCAAGAGTCTTATCTAATCTATATGAGACTAATGCAAGGATGATGCAATGCTAGAGATGCTCTCAGATAGAGAGTGCTCTTGACTTGTGTTTCTGCAAGTTCAAGAGTCTTACTTAGGAACTAATTGATTAAACAAGCACAAGATGAAATTGGTTGATTAAACTCTTCAATAGAGAGCACTCTTGATCCACCTTATGGTGAGATTCAAGAGATTTAAGCAATTGATTCACTTAAAAAGATAAACAATTGGAACTTCATGTAATCAACTCATTCAATGCATTAGGTGTGATAGATTATCAATTAAAATTCTAAGAAAAAGATGTAATTATAATGAGACAAAAAAAACATCTAACCTAAGAATGTAAAAAATGGACACAACACAATCGGAACTAATTGATTAAACAAGCACAAGATGAAATTGGTTGATTAAACTCTTCGATAAAGAGCACTCTTGATCCACCTTATGGTGAGATTCAAGAGATTTAAGCAATTGATTCACTTAAAAAGATAAACAATTGGAACTTCATGTAATCAACTCATTCAATGCATTAGGTGTGATAGATTATCAATTAAAATTCTAAGAAAAAGATGTAATTATAATGAGACAAAAAAAACATCTAACCTAAGAATGTAAAAAATGGACACAACACAATCGGAACTAATTGATTAAACAAGCACAAGATGAAATTGGTTGATTAAACTCTTCGATAAAGAGCACTCTTGATCCACCTTATGGTGAGATTCAAGAGATTTAAGCAATTGATTCACTTAAAAAGATAAACAATTGGAACTTCATGTAATCAACTCATTCAATGCATTAGGTGTGATAGATTATCAATTAAAATTCTAAGAAAAAGATGTAATTATAATGAGACAAAAAAAACATCTAACCTAAGAATGTAAAAAATGGACACAACACAATCGGAACTAATTGATTAAACAAGCACAAGATGAAATTGGTTGATTAAACTCTTCGATAAAGAGCACTCTTGATCCACCTTATGGTGAGATTCAAGAGATTTAAGCAATTGATTCACTTAAAAAGATAAACAATTGGAACTTCATGTAATCAACTCATTCAATGCATTAGGTGTGATAGATTATCAATTAAAATTCTAAGAAAAAGATGTAATTATAATGAGACAAAAAAAACATCTAACCTAAGAATGTAAAAAATGGACACAACACAATCCTCCCCAAATGGGGGAGGATGAGAGTGGGGACTTAAAAACTCCACTCAAACAAAAGATCTTTATTAAAATTTATATAATGTGCCTTAAGGATTTTAATCCTTGAAAGGACTTTTCAGATGAAAGCAAAATAGCTCTACTAATATTATAACTTGTAACAAAGGAGAGTGCTTTTGACTTTTGCTTGAATATCTTTCTGAAACCTGTGAAAAGGGAAGAGAGAAGAAGTTTAAAAGAGAGCCAAAAGAACAAAGGAAAAGAGGGCTGAAACAAAAGAATATGAGGGAGAGAAGGCAAGAAAACCAAGAGAAGGTCAAAAACAAAGAAAGGGAAGAATAGGGCAGCCAACTAAGAAGCTAAAGGATGGTAAAAATTGAAGAAAACGGGGCAGCGAAAGAAAAAACAAATCGTTGTCATAAAAAATACAAAACAGGACAACGAACAAAAAGTGACCAAAAAGGCCAATAACAAGGTTGAAGAAAGCCCAAAAACTAGGGCAAAAAAAGGCAAAAAAGGAAGGAAGACTAGGGCATACTAGGGGTGTCCAAAAAGAAGAAAAGGGAAGGTAAAAGAGAGTAATAACGGGGCAGCGATGAAGAAGAAGTAAAAAGGGAAACAAAAAGTAACTTGTAGAAAGGGGTTTAAGGAGAGGAACAAAAGAAGGTTTTTTGCAGCTTAATTCTTTAAATTTTTACCAACTTTCCCGCTTAACCTGTCATGAAAAGTCAGAAACCAGCAAGCTTCTTTCCTGCAAAATGATGGATTAGACAATACCATACACTAAGAAATTACAGTTTAATACTTGTGCAAAAGATGAGACTTTGATGCTACTTCAAGTACTAAACAAAACTAGATCTAAACCTTCGTGAGATAAGCTTTTAACAAAGGAAATTCTTAGATCTACACAACAAGAGATATAAAGATGAGATTTAATGTTTAGATCTACTTGTTATAAAACAGAGAATCAAAGTACCCAAAAAGTAGAATTTTGTTTTTTAGGGGTGAATATAAGAGATGGAACCACTTAGATCTTCGAATCTATGAAACCACCATGGATCTCAATCAGTATGCAGCTGCCAGAAACCTGTGCTTGACTCCAAAAAAAGGAGATGCAACTTAGCTCAACCTTTTACTCAGTGCAATGGAGTGATCTGCAATCAAAAGACTTGTATGCTTGCCAAAAAAGGGGATTAGAACATGTACTATTTACTAATCTGAATCAAGAAAAGCATAAGATATAACTGAATAAGACAATGCTCTTATAGATTTCAGAAAGTAATTAAGTAAATAGATAACTTGAAACTACAAATATCTACTCTTATGTGCTTATACAAACCCTCTAAAGCATTTATAATTACCCACAGATTAGCAAACAAAAGCAAGATTGAAATTGTATCACCTCATTAATCAAAGCATATGAATCTGGAATCCACACCACATGAGCCTCCAAAGCCTTTCTTTATCCAAAATGGTTGCATAAGAGCAACAAGTATTACAATAATTCACCAGAGGTTCTTTGCATCAATCATCCACCCTCAATAGAGCTAAAGGAGCCTCTATTTAACAAATGAAAGTTCTAAAACCCTAAAACCAAACCTCATAACCTAACCAGCCTGGACACCAAACGAAGAAGCCAAACCTAAATTGAAGAGCTGGGAGTGAGGGGAGGCCTCCACCTAGGCAAGGCGCCCCCACTCCAACCCTGAGCACTGAAACCAAGCCTCGCTTGAGCCCACACGTGTGATGACGCCCTCATGAGGAGAGAGGGGCGTGAATAGGTAAAGGAGACCTCTGGATGTAGGTAAGCCCATCTTTTAGGTCTAGCTGGAGCCTGTGCCTCTAGCCTGGCACCAATTCTAAGAATTTTCTTTTTTCTCCATCCATGGTGTTAAGGAAAAAAGAATTGGTGCCAACCGTGTCGCGAATGATAAACAGGTCTTTCCAAAGGCTGTCAAATTTTCCATGCTTCCCAGGCTTCTCCCTTCTCTTATCCCATAAGAGAACAGTATCTCCTATTTGGAAAGATCTCGGCCTAGTTGACTTATCAAAGGTGCCCTTCATGCTTTCTTGATGTCTGAGCAACTGATCAAGGGCAGCACTTCGGGACTCATCCAATTCTATGATCTTATTAATCCTCTACTCCATTTCTGCCTGTTCCGTGCCATATTCACTTAACATCCTGAAGATCAGAATCTGCATGCTGACCGGAAGGGTGGCCGTGAATCCATACACTAGCTCAAAAGGTGACTTTCCCGTTGAGTTCTTCTTAGTGATTCTATTCGCCCACATAGCATACTTAATCTTGCTATCCCATGATCTCTTATTATCCCCCACAGTCTTCTTAAGGATAGACATTAAATTTTTATTGGTGGACTCAGCAAGTCCAATGCCCTGTGGGTAATAATAGGATGAGTGGGATAGGATAATGCCATACTTAAAGCATAAGTCATTTACTGCTTTTGAACTAAAGGCCTTGGCATTATCGGTTGTTATCTTAAGGGGAGTTCTAAATCTGGTGATGATTCTTTCCTCGATGAAGTCAATAACAACCTTCTCAGTGGCGGTTTTAGTGGGTATGGCCTCTACCCACTTGCTGAAGTAATCACTTGCTGTGAGAATCCAGCAAAAACCATTGCTGGAGTTATCCTTGAATTTTCCAATAAAATCAAGCCCCCACTGCTGAAAAGGAGCAAGGACGACAACCGGAGTAAGGGGAAGAGCTGCCAACTTCTGCTTCCCAATGAAAAGCTGACATTCCTGGCAACACTTGACATGCTTGTGAGCATCTAAAAAAATGGTTGGCCAGTAATATCCAGCTCTCAGAATTTTGTGGGCAGTTGTATTTGCTGCATAATGGCCTCCACAAAATCCTGAGTGAAACTCTGCTAAAATCTTCTTAGAATCCTGCTCGTTGATGCACCTAAGTATGATACCATCTGGGTTCCTCCAACCCAGACCCTCTTGGGTAAGGCAATACCTAGCGGTCTTAAGTCTCAAAGCCCTACGCTTGTGTCCTTTGAGGTGATCCGGGCAAGTGAGATCGAGAAGAAAGAAAATGATGTCTGAATACCAATGGTTGTCAAGGTTTTGAAGGGCAGGAGTCATGGCAGGCTGAAGGATGTCATTTTCTGCAGTCATCTCAATGGCTTCTTTGTTCTTTTGAGTAAGCATTCTTTCCAGGCCTTGTCCCTTGATACACTTAGTGGGCTTTATTTCCAGGTCATACTCCTGGATCTTGGACACCCATGTTCCCCTTATTCCTAAACAATCCTTTTGAAAAAGGATATCCTTAACCGCAGTGTGGGGAACATATCCAATAACCTTGGAATACCCGATATAAGTCCTGAAATGTTTTAATGATTTGACTAAGGCATAAGCCTGCTTCTCCATGATGGTATACTTTAGCTTGGAATTCTGCAAGGCTCTACTCATGAATGCTATAGGTTGCTCAAACCCTTCAATGTTCTTTTGGAGCAACACACCCGCAATAGTGTCTTCAGAAGCAAAAGAAAAAATCATAAAATCCTTTGCGTAATCTGGGCTGACTAAGACCAGAGACCTGGTAATGGCATTCTTTATAGAATCAAAGGCTTTCCTTCCTTCAGTGGTCCACACAAACTTGGCATTTTTCTTGAGTAAGGCCTGCATGGGTTTCATTAATTCGGGCAAGTTTGGAATGAATCTTCTGATAAAATTGATATGGCCATTAAAGGACTGAAGGGCTTTAACATTCTTAGGGAGAGGAATCTTTTTTATGGCATCCACTCTTTCAGGATCAATTTTGACACCGTCCTTGTTAATGATATGTCCTAAGAGTTTTCCCTCTTCTATGCCCAACACCGCCTTAGCCGGATTCAAAGAAATGTCAAACTTTCTACACCGCTTGAAAATCTGCCTGAGATGACCAACATGGCTGGATCTTTCCTTCGAAAAAACAGTGAGATCATCTTGATAGATCTTAGTAATTTTGCCAATCAACTCCTTGAAAGCATAATCCATGGCCCTTTGGAAAGTAGCTCCTGCGTTTAAAAAGCCAAAGGGCATTCTCATATACTCAAAAGTGCCCCAAGGAGTTGTGAAGGTGGTCTTATGCCTATCTTCCTCTTGAATGACTACGTGGTTATAGCCTGAAAAACCATCCAGCATCGACATCATGCTCGATCCAGTGACCCGTTGGAGGAGGGTCTCCATGTTGGGGAGGGGGTAATTGTCCTTCTGACATGCTATGTTTAGATTGCTGAAATCTATACATATTCTTATGTTCCCGTTCTTCTTTCTAACTACGACTAAGTTAGAGCACCACGTTGAATGTCTAGTAGGAGCTATTATTCCTGCTGCTAGCATTTTTTCTAACTCTTTTTTAATGATTGGTGCTTACTTAGGATTTATTTGCCTAAGTTTTTGTCTGAAAGGCTTGCCTTTTTGACATTCTGGCTTTAGGGGAATAGTATGTTGAAATACATCTTCCCTATAAGCTTTGAGCTCGTCGTAAGTAAAGGCAAATACATCCCTATACTCTTTGACCAAGTTTATGAGGCTATTCCTTTCTTTTTCAGAAGTATCTTTTCCAATTTTTATAATTTTAGGTTCTGTTTCCGTCCCAATGTTGATTTCAATGTAATCTCCTAGTTTCATCTGCTCAACATTGCTTTTTCTTCTGTCGTGTCTGTCAAAGATGTTTTCTAATGCAACTAGACCGCGTGGGACAGGATTGTTAAACTGATCACCTTCTCCTCAATATTCTTTATTTTCTTCCTGATCATTTACTTTAAAATTAAGGAATCCATCGACATTATGAATGAATCTCAAAATCTGCTCATCGTCTTTGAAGACCTGCCAATGTTCAACATTATCAAGAACAGAAAATCTGAAGTTAATCTCTAAAGGACAATCCCCCTCTAACATCTCATCCGATGGCTGAAGAGTTGACGCTGAAACTGCAAGCTGATCGGAGTCACTATTATGATCTCTAGGGACTGCTTCTATGTTAAGGGCATCAAAGAATTCCATCGTATCCCAGATTGCATTTCTATATTTCTTAAGTCTTTGACACTTACATGCAAACTGACCCTTAACCTGTTGGACAATTAAATCAGAGTCCCCTTTAATATCAAGCAACTTAATCCCCATGTCCTTGGCAATCTCAATACCCAATAGAAGTGCCTCATACTCTGCCACATTGTTAGTTGCTTCAAATTCCAATCTGAAAGCAAAGTTGAAAACCTTACCTTTTGGTGAAACAATGACAACACCAACCCCCTTGCCCATTTTAGAGTAGGCACCATCAAAATTCATTCTCCACAACTCACTAAGTTTTTCGGTCTTCATCTCTTCTTGGATGGGTTCCAAGAAGGTGGAGTTGATTTGATAGGAACCATTTTCATCAGTGTGGTAAGCATACTCATTCATTGGTTTTTTAGGGTTTTCAACATGGTGTCTTTTTTCTTTCTCGGAATACAACTTAACAAGTGAAAACTTTGACGTTGGTACGGTGGCATAGGTCCAATCCATCTAGATTGATCCTCCCAAAGTGGCACCCCATTTCCTAGAAAGCAACATACCCCATTTGTCCGGAACATCAATAACCAGAATGTCCATTGTGATCTGGATATCTAGATACTTGGCCAATTTGACTAACTGGTTCTCAATCATCCCTTCAACCTTAATCGGTCTAGAGTCCATGGCACATGCATTCTGGTATGGCCTTTTGATTCTTAAGTCAAGCTGTTGCATGACTTTTTTGGTCATGATGCTGGAACTAGATCCTGAGTCTAACATACAATTGTGTAGAAGAAGATCACCCATCATCAATGATACGTAGAAAGGGGGATGATCTTCTTTTCTTGGGTCCCTAGTATGTAGAATTATAGGTGGATCAGCAAAGACATTATTTGAAGTTCGCTCCACGGTATCAAAAAAAAATGACCTTTTTAGGGGTAATGGGCTTTAAAGGACCTGAAGAACTTTCTTCAGCTTGAGGATCAACATTACTCTGAGGCTTCAGGATTTTCAAAAGTCTCTCTCTTTGGCCAGGGATTTTGCATAATTCAAGGACTGGAACAGGGACTTTTGTATTCGCTAACCAATTACCTAAGTCAAAACTTAAATCAACAATTTCTTTTGTTTCAACTTCTTTGGGAGGATTAGGAGCTGTTACCTTAGGAATATTCTATGTAGAAGACCCCTTTCTTTGATAAGTTATCCCTTTGAAGTTCTGAGTATTGTTGATCTACTCGGCTGAGGGCATCTCACCATAGTACTAAGTCAGGTTGTCATCTTTCTTTTCATAACGATGGGCCTGTGGCCAATTTCCTATGGGGATGTTAGGGATGTCATCTATGCTATTGATAAAATCAGGCTCGCTTGTCGACGTATTCGGACCGCAACCTTCAGGGTGACCATGCTCCTAAACGTAGCACGCATAGTGGCAACCAGATTCCTCATGGAAATCTCTACATGCTCTGCAAAATGGTTTATACTACTCAACCATGTTAGTGGCCTCTAGCTGATGGGGAGGCCTCTGCTCACGGTTGGGAGGCTTTCTTTGCCAAGTTGGCTTGGTAGGAAAGGTTCTAGGAGCGGACTGAGTTTGAGTTCTTTCCATCGTGATCACCCTATTTTGAATCTCCTTCAACTGTGCTAAGTGTTTCCGTTCTGCCTCCTCCATATTTTTCTTCATCTCCTCCTCCATAAAGGATCTTTGTCTTTTGGTTCATTAATTTTCAACGAAGTTGAAGACCTTGAATAACCGTGGAGGTTAGATTCACCAGATGACTGCATATTCTTATCAATTTTGACAACCAAACCCTGAGCTAGAAATAAAGTAGTCGGCTCCTTATCTCTGATCTAGTATTGGATTTTACCACTTAAAGCTTCGATGTAATAGTCCAAAACAGAAACTGCTGGAGGAGAGTAAGTGGCAGGGATGGAATTTGCTAATTCAGTGAACCTGTTGTTGAATTCGTCCATTGTTTCAGTTTCGGATTTCTTTATGCTGGTCAAAGCCACTACTAGATGTCTAGGCTCCTTTTTGCTGCCAAACTTTCCAAGGAAAGCAGCCTTGAAGTCTGCTAAGGTGGTGAAAGAGTTGTCTGGCAAATTGTCATACCAGTTGCCAGCCTTGCCGTCCAAAGACAAGGCAAACAAGGTCATGTATACATCTTCATGCCTATCAGTACCCCTGACATGGGCACCATAGTGTCTGGTGAAATTTCCGATATGCTGCTCAGCAAAGACAAAGGCATCAGTGCCATTATACGTCGTAAGTTTGTCGATAGCTTTGTCAGGGATATCATGAGGATGACCTGCTATCTGAGCAAAGTTGAGTTGAGTAAAAAACTCACCCATTGTGTTAAGGAAACAGTTATTGTTTTGTTAATTTTCTAAGTTTTCTGGAAATAAAAGGTGGATGTCTGAAACAGACTCAGATCCAAGTTCTGCAAGGATCCTACGAGAAGCTAGTTTGTTCAGCCTCCTCCTATAGACCTTTTCAGGGTCAGGGATGAAATTGAACAAACCTTCAAAGTTTCTTCTAGTCGAATACCTTGAGGTGTTAACTTACAGTGGAGTCGCTAGATGGACTTAAGTCTAATTTCGGAGAGTGATTGGACTAAAAATCTACCAAAAAGGGGAAAAGGTAAAAACTAAAAGAAACAAAGGTCGTCCAGGAACAAAAAGATTTATTCCCGACAGCAACGCCAAAAGATGGTGTCCGCCGATTGCACACCAGTAGCAGAAATCAATTGAAAGTTGTCTCCTCACTTGAGAAAGTGGGAGAGGTGTGACCTTGGGGGCAAGCACAGAGCTAGCTACTGTCACCTACTCCTAGCTCCTCCGTTTAGGCTAACTCCTAACGAAGCCAAGGGAGGTAGTCCTTAACAAAGAGTTTTCTATGGCTCAATGTTTAAGTTAAGTTTTAGATGTTTTGGATGCGAATGGGTGTTGTTTAGGAGTTAATATGATGAAATATGTTTGTTTATTATGAATTCTAAACACAAGACAAAGCAATCCACGTTGATATCACAAGAATTAAAAGATAGACAATAATTTGAGAACTCACGAAATAATAAAGCATTCACAGATATAACTTATAATCAAACATTCAATGGACAAATGGCCCAGATTATCAATAGTGCGTAAAAGATAGAACCAATGCCTATGGAGTCAACTTATCAGAGATGCTTCGAGTGTAAATATGATGTGAATCCAAAAATGATGCTAGTGAATGTTAGGTTTTGCAAGTGCTCTTGGTAGGTTTTAAAAGTTTTTTATTGGTGATCTTTGCTTACGATAGCTGGATGTCCTAACCGGAAATACCTTCAGTGGCTCCGTTCGAAGACATAACGGACCTGTCTGGGATCACAGGTAAGTGTTCAATAACTTAACTACATGTGCCCAGATTGGGTAGCCCGGCTTCCACACTTGGAATTTGCCCACATGCCTCGGTATTTAAATGAAACAACGTCGGTGCGTTGGTTATGGGAAAAAAAAATTTAATTAAGTTGCTCTTGTAGGGTTTAAAGATCCAGTGTCGTTTCTGGGTATTCCGATCTAGGATCGGTCAGAGCATACTCCGGCAAGGAGGGGAAGGAGTTAATTAATTAAAGGAGTGTGTGTGTTGAAGGTTTTATTAGGTTAATTAATTAGACTCTCCAACAAAGAGCACTCTTGACCTTGTCTTATGACGAAGGTTCAAGAGTCTTATTTAATCTATATGAGACTAATGCAAGGATGATGCAATGCTAGAGATGCTCTCCGATAGAGTGTGCTCTTGACTTGTGTTTCTGCAAGTTCAAGAGTCTTACTTAGGAACTAATTGATTAAACAAGCACAAGATGAAATTGGTTGATTAAACTCTCCGATAGAGAGCACTCTTGATCCACCTTATGGTGAGATTCAAGAGATTTAAGCAATTGATTCACTTAGAAAGATAAACAATTGGAACTTGAAGTAATCAACTCATTCAATGCATTAGGTGTGATAGATTATCAATTAAAATTCTAAGAAAAAGATGTAATTATAATGAGACAAAAAAAACATCTAACCTAAGAATGTAAAAAATGGACACAACACAATCCTCCCCAAATGGGGGAGGATGAGAGTGGGGACTTAAAAACTCCAGTCAAACAAAAAATCTTTATTAAAATTTATACAATGTGCCTTAAGGATTTTAATCCTTGAAAGGACTTTTCAGATGAAAGCAAAACAGCTCTACTAATATTATAACTTGTAACAAAGGAGAGTGCTTTTGACTTTTGCTTGAAGATCTTTCTGAAACCTGTGAAAAGGGAAGAGAGAAGAAGTTTGAAAGAGAGCCAAAAGAACAAAGGAAAAGAGGGCCGAAACAAAAGAATATGAGAGAGAGAGAGGGCAAGAAAACCAAGAGAAGGTCAAAACCAAAGAAAGGGAAGAATAGGGCAACCAACTAAGAAGCTAAAGGATGGTAAAAATTGAAGAAAACGAGACAGCGAAAGAGAAAACAAATGGCTGTCATAAAAAATACAAAACGGGACAGCGAACAAAAAGTGGCCAAAAATGCCAATAACAAGGTTGAAGAAGGGCTCAAGAACTAGGGCAAAAAGAGGCAAAAAAGGAAGGAAGACTAGGGCATATTAGGGGTGTTCAAAAAGAAGAAAAGGGAAGGTAAAAGGGAGTAATAACGGGGCAGCGATGAAGAAGAGGTAAAAAGGGCAATGAAAAGTAACTTGTAGAAAGGGGTTTAAGGAGAGGAACAAAAGAAGGTTTTTTGCAGCTTAATTCTTTAAATTTTTACCAACTTTCCCGCTTAACCTGTTATGAAAAGTGAGAAACCAGCAAGCTTATTTCCTGCAAAATGATGGATTAGACAATACCATACACTTAGAAATTACAATTTAATACTTGTGCAAAAGATCAGACTATGATGCTACTTCAAGTACTAAACAAAACTAGATCTAAACATTCGTGAGATAAGCTTTTAACAAAGGAAATTCTTAGATCTACACAACAAGAGATATAAAGATGAGATTTAATGTTTAGATCTACTTGTTATAAAACAGAGAATCACAGTAACCGGAAAGTAGAATTTTGTTTGTGAATATAAAAGATGGAACCACTTGGATCTTCGAATCTATGAAACCACCATGGATCTCAATCAGTATGCAGCTGCCAGAAACCTGTGCTTGACTCCAAGAAAAGGAGATGCAACTTAGCTCAACCTTTTACTCGGTGCAATGGAGTGATCTGCAATCAAAAGACTTGTATGCTTGCCAAAAAAGGGGATTAGAACATGTACTATTTACTAATCTGAATCAAGAAAAGCATGAGATATAACTGAATAAGGCAATGCTCTTATAGATTTCGGAAAGTAAATAAGTAAATAGATAACTTGAAACTATAAATATCTACTCTTATGTGCTTATACAAGCCCTCTAAAGCATTTATAATTACCCATAGATTAGCAAACAAAAGCAAGATTGAAATTGTATCATCTTATTAATCAAAGCATATGAATCCGGAATCCACACCACATGAGCCTCCAAAGCCTTTCTTTATCCAAAATGGTTGCATAAGAGCAACAAGTATTACAATAATTCACCAGAGGTTCTTTGCATCAATCATCCACCCTCAATAGAACTAAAGGAGCCTCTATTTAACAAATGAGAGAGTGCTAAAACCCTAAAACCAAACCTCATAACCTAACCAGCCTGGACACCAAACGAAGAAGCCAAACCTAAATTGAAGAGCTGGGAGTGAGGGGAGGCCTCCACCTAGGCAAGGCGCCCCCACTCCAACCCTGAGCACTGAAACCAAGCCTAGCCTGAGCCCACACGTGTGATGACGCCCTCATGAAGAGAGAGGGGCATGAATAGGTAAAGGAGGCGTCTGGATGTAGTTAAGCCCATCTTTTAGGTCTGGCTGGAGCTTGTGCTAGGATTGGGAAGCCCACTGATGGTGCAAGCTTCAGTCTTCACCTCCATCAAATCACCGGACCAATGAGTGCTCTCCATCTCATTTTTTCGCTGGAGATGATAAAGCGGCTAACTGATAATAAATTAATTGCTCACTTAATGATGATTGAAGCTGAGTTATGACAACTCCAAAAATCATAAATGCTCCATGAGATGTCATTTAGCCTTTTATTTCGCCGAATTTGGATTAATTTGGAGAGTTTTAATTTTCTCCAAAATAATCATTTTTTCCTCAAAATTGACTTTTTTGATCAAAAAGGCATTATGTGTCCAATCAATGATCCGAAAGTTGGTTCTAACTGGCTGGCCGATCAAGAATGATTTTTGGCTTAAGGTTAGAGCCTTCAATCACTGAATTCGGAGTCCGGATGACCGATTTATTACAAGCGGGTTTTTTCCATTTAATTTATGGAAAAATTAACCCAAAAAACTTAGGAAAAAGTAAGTAAAAAATAATTTTTTCCCCGTTCGAAAAAGACTTTTTCGGAAAAAAATTTATATGTCCAGATGACTTAGGACATGACCATGATATACCTAAATAATGCCCAATAGGTTTATAACACTCAGTTGGGCTCTAATAACCCCCCAAGGCCCAGAATTCAACATCAAGCATTTCAGCTTTGGAGGAAGCGAGAGAAAACCTCGTCAATTATACTCAGCTGAAGGCAAAGCATAATTGTCAGGGGCAAAAAACTCCCTGGAATACCGTATTTGAGATTCTATGTCTCAGGAGACCGAACCACTCAAAAATATCCTACTAGCACATTTTATTACAAACCCCGCGAGGCCATGGTCAAAAATATTCAAATCAAGAACTGGCTAGCCAATATTGGCTAGACATGAAGACGGATCAACTGGTACACTGGAATCAGACTTTGAAGGAGCCACACTTCAGGTCAACCGACGGCTCTTCAGGTAACCCGACTATGGTACAAAAAAGTTGGTAACAGGGCTCAACAAAATCAAGGCTTGAGCAAATCAATTCGTGAAGGAGCCACACTTACACTTGGCAACAGATTGCTCATTTGGAGGGATCCACCTTTTATTTTTATTATTTTTTTTGCATTACTTTGAGCTAAGAAAGAGTTGGAACCACTAGTTGAGATTTCATTAAGATATGATTGCCATGTAGTAGTTTAGGGAGGAAAAAGTGGATCTAAATTTCATCCACTTTTTCTCTTATTTTATTTTATTATTTATTTTCCCTTTTTGAAAAATTATGAGAATGGCTTTTTTGAGCCTATAAAGAAGCAAATCTTCTTCATTGTAAAGGATGGAAAAAAGATGGGCGGATTCTTTTCCATTAAGCTGAATAGAAAAATCATGTGGGGTTTTTGGACACATATTGGGCATCTCTTCCATGTTTGCGTGTTTCATTATAAGTTGTAGAGTACATCTAGCATAGAAGGCTATATTCTAGTCCATTAGGCAAGCATTTGCAGTTGTAAAGTTGTTTGTTGATGTTATGTTTTCAAAATATCTTAGAAACAATAGACAATAGTCAGTTATACTTATATTCTCCTTGTCTTTGATTATGGAACGTACTAGATTAATCTCACTTGTGTTAAACGCAAAGCCCCCTTGAGTCCTCTTTTGACTCCATTCTCCCTTCTGGTACTGACACTGGTCTTCCCTCGAGGACTAATCCTCCCTTCCTTCCTATCACTCAATCAAAATACCTTTTTATTAGAATTGTTTCTCTAAGACAACCTCTTCAGTTCACCTTGCCCTTCGTTGCACCTGCCTTGGCGATCCTACCTTAGGGTAACCCCCCTTGAGTTGGAGAAGAGCCAACTTGAAGCGAGGAAGAGAGGAGTGTGGTGACATTGGCTTCTCTCTTGAGAGTTATCATCGAGCTGGTGTGCTTACTTTTGGGCTTTAGCACACGCATTTCAGTTTTGAGTGACAACAGTGTGATGAGGAGGACTTAAACTTTGTCCTTGTATATTTATGTAATAAGTGAATGTTATATAAATAAAGTGATGTTTCATACTTTATAGAATGGGTCTCACTAAGTGTTTATTTCATAATTAAAGTGAAATAATTATTAAATAATTATTTAATGGCCCTAGATTTTTGTAAATGCATCTCAACCCTACATTAGGTGTTTAAGATAGCTTGTTAGAATTTTAAAGTATAAAACAGAGAGAGAAAGGACAAAATGAATACACCATCATAGAAGGAGATTGAAGACCAAGAAGAGTTCCCAAGAGGGAACGATTTTCAAGAGAGGAGCAACATGCATCCCTAGGCAGTCTTCAGCAAGTCGTACAGCAGCATTTACGACAGCCAAACGTGTGGGCTCCAATCCCAATGTAACTGGCTCGATTCCCAATAAAGTGGCAGTGCAATAAATGCAGACCGTATAGCATTAATTGCAAGCTGAAAAGACAGTTTTCAAGGCAGAAAAGTACATTTTCGTGGAGCAAAACCATAAAGCAGTTTTCTGGCATGAATTTCAAGGTTGGCACAGATTTCAAGATAAATTATGTTTTCTAAGTTAATTTGTTGTTATTTCGTATTTGCAAATTTTTGCCTGTAAGGGTTTGAAAGAAAAATTCCAGTGTATTGAAATTTCTGCTCTTCTTAATGAAAGATCTGCTTCTTAGGGTTTTCCCCAGAGTTGGGGTTTTGCCTGGTCTGTTGACCAAAATATTTGTGTCTCATGTGTATGATTGATACTTCAGTGTTTTAGAAGATCTTGAAGTGGTGGTTTTTATTTCACGTTTACGAGTAATTTTTAATCAAAAACCCTAAATATTCAAGTGTTCGACAAAATGTGTAAATGGAAAATTCCATGCTAATGTCATTTAGTTTCTTCATGGTATCAGAGTTGAACTGAAGTAGGGTTGAAGATTGTGATTCACAGTTAAAAGTTGTGTTGTCTTTCAATTAAGATCTGTTGTACGCAATTCCAATGATGAGTATATAATATGAAGATAGATTGGATGGAGTATCCAACTATCTTCCATGGAAAGTAAGGATGCTTTAGATGATATTGAAGCACTTGAAGCCAGAGCCCAAGGAGTGATCCTAGATGGAGTGAAGGATCATCTCATTCCACATTTAGCAAAGAAGAAAACTGCTAAAGACATGTGGGATACCCTGAACCAGTTATTTGAAGCCAAGAATGAAAACCGCAAGATGGCAGTAAAGGACAAGCTACACAATATCAAGATGAACAAAGGTGAGGGTGTGGCCTCCTACTTAACTCGAGTGGCACAAGTCAAAGATGAGTTATCAGCTATAGGATATATTGTCCCTGATTCAGAACTGGTGAGGATAGCCCTGAAGGGTTTCACCAAGAAGTGGGACGTATTTGTGAACTGCATTATTGGTAGAAAAACGCTTCCCAATTGGTCCAGACTATGGGATGACTTTACTCAGGAGGAGATTCGAGAAGGGTCTCTAGGTAGTCAGGTCAATGAAGAGGTGGAGCAGAACATGGCACTTGCAACAAAAGCTAACAAGAAGAAGAAAGACATTAGTCAGGTCAAATGTTACCAGTGTGGTCAGATGGGACATTATGCCTCTAAGTGTCTTGAGAAGAAGAAAGAGAAGACTGAGAGAGACATGGCAACGTCTACAGCAGTAGAAGACTATGTAGCGAAGTTTGAACAAGAGTTTTCTCCTGTCTCCACTGATTCCAGTATAGGGAGCTCTGTTTTTTAGAATGTCTGGGTTGTTGACAGTGGTGCAACCAGACACATGACTGGAAGCTATGATATTTTTCAAATTATCACAGAGTTAGGGCCAAGACACTACATTCAGATAGATATTGACAGTCCACAAGTGGCGATACGAGGGGTTGGAACAGTCAGGTTTCAACTAGATCTTGGTGAGATCTTGGAGTTACACAAAGTGCTTTTTGTACCTGGGATGAGAGTCAGCAAACTCTTAGTATCATCCTTTGAGGATGACGGTTATGGGATGATGGTGAGGTCTAGCCATGTTTTCCTGTATCGTAGAGATGAGCCAGTTGGTACTACCATTCTGTTAGAAGATCGTAGGGACAGGCTCTATGTTTTGAGAGGGCACATTGTACGTCCAGGAGCAGGTGGGTGGTTGTCAAAGTCAAAGGATGAGGTAAGAGTTGCATCTGATGTGCATGGTTCTGATGAGGAGAGTGATTATCTCCATAGCAATGACAGGAGACTCATTCAGTCCAGTGATGGTGTATATGAGCAGGTAGATGAGGCTCAGGTCGAGTCTTAGGTTTTCCAGTATGGAGTTGAGCACTTGTATCCAAGAGTGATTCCAGAGCAAGAGGGAGTTGTTTCAGAAGTTAGAGATGGAGATGGTGTTGTGGACCTTCCTTGTTAAGAGGGGGTGTTGAAAGATAACTCTGAAGGTCCTCATTCATATTTTTGGTGTGGTGTGGTGAGGAGGACTTAGACTTTGTCCTTGTATATTTATGTAATAAGTGAATGTTATATAAATAAAGTGATGTTTCATACTTTCTAGAATGGGTCTCACTTAAGTGTTTATTTAATAATTAAAATGAAATAATGATTAAATGTGAGTGCATTAAATGATGGCCCTAGATTTGGAAAATGTGTCTCAACCCTAGATTAGGTGGTCAAGATAGGTGGTTACATTTTTAAAGTATAAAACATATAGAGAAAGGACAAAATGAATACACCATCAAAAAAGAAGGAGATTGAAGACCAAGAAGAGTTCCCAAGAGAACGAGGGCACGATTTTCAAGAGAGAGGAGCAACACACATCCCCAGGAAATCTTCGGTAGGTCGTACAACAACATTTATGACAGCCAGATGTTGGGGCTCGAATTCCAATGTAACTGGCTCAATTCCCAAGAAAGTGACAATGCAATAAATGTAGATCGTACAACATTAAGGGCAAGATGAAAAGACATAGTTTTCGAGGCAAAAAAGTACAGTTCCGTACAGCAAACCGTTCAACAGTTTTATGGCACGAATTTCGAGGTTGGCACAGATTTCGAGATAAATTTTGTTTTCTAAGGTATTTCGTTGTTGTTTCAAATTTGAAATTTTTTTCCCGTGAGTATGTAAAAGAAAATTTTCAGTGTATTGAAATTTCTGCTCTTCTTAATGAAAAATCTTCTTCTAAGGGTTTTGCCCGGTCTGTTGACCAAAATATTTGTGTCTCATGTGTAATGTGTTTTAGAAGATCTTGAATTCGTGGTTTTTATTTCAAGTTTATGAGTAAAGCATTAATCAAAAACCCTAGATATTCAAGTGTTTGACAAAATGTGTAAATGGAATTTTTCATGTTAATGTCATTTATTTTCTTAAACCCTAATTTTTTAAGTTGGAAATATTGAAAATGTGTTTGGATGAAAAGATGCGCCTCCCCAAAGCGAGCTGAGCAATGAGGTCCTTCCACCAAAACTGTGGACAGAAAGAAGCTTGAAAAATATGATGTAGTTCCTCCCGATAGTAGTGACAGGTCAAAAATTGAAAATATTCGGAACTAAATTCTGCCACCACAGAAAGATGCACCCTCCTAGGGCGAGTTGATCTATCCTTCTTTCTTAGTTGATCCGAAATAACAAGCCCTATTTTCTTGTACTGCGAGACAAACTACTACACAATGACTTCTTTTAGGTTGGCTCTGATACCATGTTAGATTTTTAAAAGTTTTATGCCCAATAACAAGAAGATCACTGAAAGAATGACAGGCACAGCAAGGCAAAGAAGACAAAGATTTATCCTGGGAAACCCTCGCGGTGGAGAAAACCCAGCAAAACTTCATTGATATAGAATCCAACCAAGTACAATGTAAGACCCCAAGAATAATATAGACTCCTTCCTCTCCTCCAGATGGACACCTCATTCTCTCTCTAGCGAACTTGCTTGAGTTGTGAGTGTGTCCAAATGAGCAAGACACCTCATCTATTTATACACATCAACTAGGAAGTCTAATAACCCAACAGGGCCGACTTGCCTTGGAAGACACAAGACAACATTTAACAATACTTTTGTGGGTACGATTGACCCGACTTACAACGAAGGTTTAACCTCAATACTTTTACATGACCAAGTACATCAAGGACATTTCCAATCGAAGGAATAGCATCTCTGGAAAGGAGGGACAACAATAATAATAATAAAAGTACAATAGAATATCTTCCACAGTTACATTATTTCAACATTGTACCCCCTCCTCCAGGCCCTAGCCCTTTTTCTATAGTTTTGATGAAATTAGGTAGAAAAAGATTCCCGTGCTTAATAAGTGATTTTGCTCGAGTAAAGGGTACATTTTTGGCAAGGCCATGAAGGAGGAATTCAACAATAAGCACCACCAATATTAAGGTACATAGAGAGGTTGATGTGCTTGATTAAATGCCAATCACATACCCTCATACATGATAGAATCTAGTGGAAACATTGCAATCTTGAAATTCTGAAAATTGTTAAGTCTATTGAATTCAGAAAGGGATCCAAAATTCTACTTTCTGCATTTGAAGTCCAATGAGGTTGGAACCACTCTCAAACATCTTGAAACAATTAATGGTAATGTTAAAAATTTAAGTAAAAGGATAGAAGATGAAAGATAAGGAATGTCACTTTTACATTCAGAATTTAGTATTACCGACTTTAATCTCACTTGTACAAAACTGGTTGGGCTCAATGTACCAAACTGGTCCCTAGGTGTCCCCAGGGGTCCCCAAAACAAGGGTACCCTATACAAAATTGATATGTGGACTTCTCCGGGTCCCAAAAACAACGGTACCTTGTCCCCATTGCAGTCAACGTCCCCTGAATCTGTGACAAACATCTCATGTACTTTGGCCAAGTTTTGGGTACGGCAAGGTAACTGGGTATGGGTATCTGGTACAGGTACGTACCCTACCTCGGGTACGAGTACCCATGCTACTTAGGTTATTATGAGTTAAAGGGAGTGTGTTAGAGTGATAACACTAAATAATATGCCATTAATACTTGTGTCACGTTATCTGTTATATATGCCAAAAATTTAATGTTAGACGTTAGGAGCTATGTGGTTGAATTCAACGACTAACCTAGGAGAGATATAAATGTGTAAAATGAGACATGATGTGTGGATGAGAGAGATGTATGGGTTGAGCATCTTTTATTTATAAAGTATATTATTCATTCTCTCTCCACGATTATGTGCAAATATATGTGCCCTAATTTTCCTATGGACAATGTGCGTTTTGGACTTTTGAAACCATTAAGCATGACTTCAAGCTATGTGCATCCACTCCAGCTATAGACTGGATCAAAATACCCTACCAATGATACTCAACACTCAATTTATATTGAAAGTTGAAACCCTTTGTGGGAAAAATTGCGAGATCTTGCCCATCTGATAAACAAAATAAGGACAAGAAAACCATCCTTAAAAGAATAACGCTGTCTTATGGTGCTTGGGATTATTTTACACCAATGGTGCTAGTTTCTGCTCCACATAAGTATAAAGTTTAAACCATTTACTACACATATACAGCTTGACATCATATCCAATTATCAGCATCTCTAACTATCCATCAGCTCTCCAATTTCTTGGTACCTTTTATATATAGAGATATATTCATGAACCACATCGTATATTATCCCAATGGAACTGCCTTAACCTAAACATTTTGGTAACCCTTGAACAGATGCATGTTGCATGCAATCAACAATTAAATTTTGAACCTACTGAAGTTGTCTCTGCTGGAACTGATTGACAGTTTAAATAACAGAACAAATCTTACAAAGTGGACAGGTTCAAAAGCTTGCCAAAGACATCTGAGATCTGGCCTGAGAGTGAATTATGACTGACATTCCTGCAGACAATGGCATACATTCTCATAAGCATTGTCAGAATATCAAGTAAGCCAAAAATTTAAATTATTAAAAACTCACAAGTAACTGAGTGAAGTGATTCCTGAAATTGAGTAAGGTAGTGCATCACTGAGGGCATTGCCAGCAAGGTTTCTGCACACCATATGGCACAAGAGTACAATTCCTTAGCATAAAATCACAGATTGTAATGAATCATGAGATTAAAAGAAAAGAACAAAATGTAAACACTAAAGTTTGATAACTTACAGGTATGTGATGTTGGGAGGAAGTTGGTAGGGGATGGGGTTTTGAATATTGTTGTTGCTCAGATCTCTGTATCACAAAATACTAACATATGAAATGGAGGGTACAACTCTAGATAACTTCAGATATGTGCATTTAGGCCTTCATTAGCATCAAATGAGATTTGAATTAAATATAAACACTTCTCACAAAGTCGTCAAGGAAGAAAGGCTTGATAGCTGGTAGCCCAAGGATCCTGTCAGTCCTAGCCCAGAAAGTTTGCTGTCCAATCAACAACCAGATTCAATTTTTTTCATTTGAATTACTAATATCAGTTGTCTTTCCATGATAACCAAGTAATCTTTCAACAGACTAATCAAACAAAGGCTGTGTTAAGTAAGAGCTGTTAAATACATTTCTTTTACAGCAGATCCCGAACAGTAGACTCCTTTCCATGCCTGGCCACATGGATCAGTTCCACTCGAAGTCCATCCTGTAAGCTGTGATGGAGACTGTAGACTAGTATAGAGGTTTGTCAGACCAGACACTGTAAGAGCATTAGAAATTTACATTGAATCAGACTTTAGTCAGTTCATGGGAAACATCTTTAGTTTCCCAACCTAAACCAAGATTAATAGAACTTCCTATATTGAAGACTACCCAAAACAGTCAACAAACTAAGAATGCACTATATCAAATTTGCATGGAGTTGAATTAACTAGGTAAGTAATAGCTTAAATTTAAAACCATGAAGCATATAACAATAGTTCATTTGACAAAAATACTGCCAATTACAAGTTGTTAGTCCATGGCATGAGAATGCGAAAATAATATTTTGTTATTGGGGAATTACCAGATTCATGTCAATTCATTTCAAATCACATGGTCAGAACAATATGTTTTCAACAGTAAGCAAGAAACAGTCTGAAACTCTGCAATCAGAAATTACCTGTTAAACTATACTAATTCTTTGAGCATTAAATACATTTGTTAATTCTCCACGTGCAGCTTTTTTAATAATCGGTCAGTAGGCACTTGTGTTTGTTCAGTAGCTGATAATTACGCCCTTAAAATGTGTGATAAAAACAATAGATTAACAAAAACACTGGCAACTGCAACTTTGCCTAAAAACGTGAATAGGGGGTCTACTTATCATTATTTTATTGGAGTTGGAAGGTTCAAGAAGAAATTACATGATGTGCCCCTAACACAAAATAATACATGTATGGCATAAGAAATGACCCCTACATTGGGTCCTATGGATCCAAAGGGTTAGATAGGGTATATAAGTAAATGTAATGGGTCATTAATGTCAATTTATGTGATCACCCATGTTGTTAGATGCCCCTAATATTATTTCATTGTCTTTGAGTGAGTCAACCAAGATCTCTAAGATTAGGACTCATGTCTATAACTGAGACACTTGGTTCATTGTAAATCACCAATTCATCATTGTAAATCAATACACTCTTTCTTACTTCATGGGTTTTCAAGTCTAAGGTGTGGAATCTGTTTTGGGTGGAAGGGTGTGTTATCACATGCATAGTAGTTGGGCTACTTATCATTTTTTCAGATCAGATTGCCAGTCATGAGCCTAGTCCTTACATTTGAGGCAGATGATTATCAGAGCACATCAGTGGTGGATGATGTATATATTTGTTCAGTTGGATGATTCAGGGGCAGCAGTTGTGGGGCCACCCTCGTCACTTTGAAGTATGAACCCTTTTTATGACCTCCCTTGTTACGCATTTTCAGACCTTGGTTCACTCAGGCAGAGCAGACTAGCTGGATGTATTCTTTCCTTGCCATGCAGATATAGCAGTGTCAGTACGTATGGATTACAGTTGCAGCTTCATGCTCAGGAATATAGCAGAGGTATGATTTTATGGATGTCATGATTTCTATTGGTTTCCTGACTATGTTAGACTTTGCTATGCATTGGTGGTCATTTTTATTGGTTGGTTCTTAGAAGGACATGCTAGGAGTGATATATGTGCATTAGTCAATGGTTTCATATACATGCTTGGTTTTGGGTTAACTGGTGATGTAATGGATAAATCAGTTCCCTTGTTCTTGGTTACCCATGCTTGGCTTTTCTCCCTATTATCCATCCCATCCATCTTGTCTTCGATATCCCTTGACTTGGACATGACTAATCAACTTGCGGGCCTTCCCCTCTGTGACCTCTATGTCTGGATGGCCTCCATGTTTCCATGTGTCTTGGCTCTGATGTGTGGTGAAATTTTTGTTGACCCTGTTGATCTTTTTCTGCTCATAGATCCGGACGGATTGAGTGTAGGTAGGTAAGCCTAGTCACCGGAAGTGTATCCCCTAGAATCAAAGCAAGTTCTCCATCCTTGAAGTTAGTTAGTAGCCAAGGGAGTAGGTACTCATCCTTTGTTTGGTGTACCGCCTACTTGCCTTTAAAAGGGCATTACTGTGGCAATGTCGTTGGGGCTATGAACACTCGCTTGCAACAGAGCTAAGGTTGTGTCATGTCTGGGGCCCAAAAGGCTATCCAAGGCCAGTACCTTTGGATACTAGCTAACTAAAGGAATGTGTTGCCGCCTAAAACACACTAGACCGTGGAAAAGTCTTCCAACCACTAGGTGTGTTCCCGAGGGCAACTATGAGTTTACAACCCAATGTCACCTCAATTCCTAACTCCTCCATTTAGACCCAACTCCTAAAAAGGTCCAGGGGGTAGTCCCTATTTACTATGTTTCAAAGGTTGTATTTTAGGAGTTAAAAGATGAATAAATTAATTTAAACTCCAATCATGCAGAAATGCAATAATTTCAAATGGCAAGCAAAACTTTCTTTATTCGTAAACCAAATATAATTGCAAGAGAACAATAGTATTACTAAACCAGTGCCTACCTAAATCAGGCTTGGAGTCACAAATAAATATTACAAGGAAATTGCCAAAATGCACAAATTGCTCTAAATCATTCGTTCACCACAATAATCAAAAGACCACATTCATAATGTAAAATACTTTAAGCAAATGAACTAAAGTGTACAAGTTGAGCTTGAAGTAGAACTGAACCAAATAAACACTGATTGTAATAGTAAATAAAATAAAAGATCGTGATGTTGTCCAAGTGGTCCAATATATTTTAATTTATTTTAAGGTATTTCTTCAACCTAGGGGATTAATGTGTTTGCATGAGAAAATAAACCAACTAACTAATGTGTCTACCTCCAACCCTTATCCTGCAATTGAGAGAAATTGTTGGGTGCTCAACAAGAGAGCACAAGGCTCCCTCCTAGCTCCACAAGTTTGTCCCAAAAACTAGTAGGGTGCTCAACAGGAGGACACAAAGTGCCACAAGGCCCCCAACGACCTCTACTCCTTTTAGCTCCACACATTGATCCTCTTTTCTCGATCTTGCAATAATGGATTGAAATGCCTATTATTCTAGCCCACTCGAATCTTCTCCCTTTCTTGTCACCCAGGGTCAGACCAACCAGCAAGGGGAGTCGATACGGGGCAAAGATTAGGGCAAGGTTTATTTTAAACGAAATGCAGAATTTAACAATTATTAACAATGCAAGCCAGCACGATATTGCAAGGATAACATAGCCAAATCACTTGCAAGGTGTGGGCAAATAAAAATAAAAGAAAAAAAAATACAAAGCTAGCATGATTTCACAAGGATGGCAAAGCCAAATCACTTGCAAGGTGTGGGCAAATGAAAATAACAAAAATAGAACGCTAGCCGGCACAATTTTGCAAGGATGGCATAGCCAAATCACTTGCAAGATGTGAGCAAAAATAAAGTATAAAATAAAAACAGAATGAAACTCTAACTAATCTAAACCCTGGCCAATCAACAATTGTTTATGCAAAGGTGGGCAAGCCCAACTTCTTTTGCTCGCAATGGATGGCAAATAAATGAAACTAGATTTAACTGAAAATGCAAAGCAAGAATCAAGTCCAAGAGACTCTCTTGGACTTGTTACAAAGGCTGAAATTTCAGCGTAAAGAAAGAGGTAAAAAGAGAGAAAAAACGTGTTTTTCCTCTTTCTTGAGATGGCCCTGAAGCTCTTCCTTTGGGGTGGCCTTGAAACTCTTCTATGGCTGAAACTAGGCAAAGTTTTTCCCTGTTTTGTCACCAACCTACTAAAAAACAGCGAATAGAAAATTATGTAATATGTCCCAAATCACTTTGAGGAGGTTAGTATGTTAGTGCGATATAGGTACAAAATTTATACAAAGTTGCCAAGAGAATAATGTTGAGATAACTTGAGTAAATATGAGTAAAAATCAAACTTGAAGAACCCAATAAATTAAAACTAAAATGCAAAATATTATGTGTAAAGAAAGAGGAAATTTTGTCCTTGGCTCTTCAAGAAGTCAAGCAATGGGGCATCCACGCTTGGAATCCCACTCCTCAATCCGTATAACTTGCAACTAATAAGATTTTTACTACCAAACTACAAAGAGGTGAGAACCAAATGATGAGCAAAGAAATCATAAATTTCAAACTAGAAAAGATAAGAACTTATTTAGCTACAAGAAAGAGAACTCACAAAATCTATGGAATACAAATACCATAAATCTTACCGAAGCAAATTAGTATGCTTTTGTGGCCTCCCTAGCTTATGTAGTTACTTGAGCATAGAAATAAACTATCAATGAGCACAAAGGACACCGGATTTCTCCAAAGATTTTTTATTAACAAAGCCAAATGGCTAAAAATTACAATGGCCAAAGCAAGAGCGATGGAATGAGAACAAGAGAAAGAATGAGAGCATGAGCAAGAGAGTGGGTATGTGTGTAACCCAAATGAGGAGGGGAAGCCTCCTTAAATAGGAAATGGGTGAGGAGAGAGCCCAAGTACATGCAAGCCACCTGTCAAAATGAGAGAGTGGGAGCCCAAAGAGGGGCACCTCATAGGGTGAGAAATCAAATAGAAATGGGGGGGGGGGGAGGGGNCTCAATTTCCATGGTAGAGAGGGCGCCCCCCCTTTCGCGATATCTTCATTCTTGTGAAATACTTGCATGGGGGTGGCTTTTTTCTTCTAAAGTCGCCTTAGGAACATAACATAACACTTAAAAACTTAATTTTACCCTTTTAAGTGACTTTAGGCACTTTTCCAAAATTTGGCTTGCTAATTAATTGCCAACTTTCTTGATTTCCTTCACTGACTTTCGCAAACATGACCAAAACCTTAGCAAGACATGTCTGAATGACTTCAAACTATGCCCAAGGGTGTAGGGGGACTCGTGCCATTGATTTTTGAGTACCCATACCCCAATCCGTGGGCATTAGATACTGTTTCACCCTCTTTTTATTACAACATTTTTATGTTGAGGGACATTTTTTAATCACCAAAAATTAAAAAATCCTAGGTAAAACATAACGAAAATCCGCAAGACTCTGGATAGTGTCTAGCATGGTTACATAGAACATTCCTACGCCTTAGTCGCCCCGTGGACGCAATCATTAGAACGCCTTTCACCACTTTGGAGGTATGTTTTAGTGAAAAACTCAGATAATTAAAATCACTAGAAATGAATTTTAATTATCCAAGGGAAAAAACACTCGATGAAAGAACTCCCCTAATGAAAAAGTCCTAGGCAACTAAGTTTTACAAAATTAGACCTTCATGCTGACATAACATTACAATATTCCCCGCAGGGGTGCGGCAATTTCATGGAGAAAAGACAAGAAGAAGAGTTGCCTCGCTTGAAAAAACTTTATTATGTACTCCATTCTCATCTTCAAGGCACATGGTACATGGTTGGCCACCTAGTTGGTTAGGTGGTCAAAAGAATACAAATGCAAAGTGTGTTTAAATGATATATCCAAAAAAATGCAAAGTGAAAGCGAAAGCGAAAGCAAAATATCTGCAATCAAATGAAAGTCAAAGCAAATGCAAATGTGAAATGCAAATTATGAATTCTGAAATAAAGGGGGCTTGTTAGAGTCGAAAGGGTGCCTTCTAAGCACTTCATCCATCTGTGAGACACCACCCTTCCCTAGTGTTTGCCACTCCAACAAATGTCACAGAAGCCCATGTCAATCCCTTCTCTCCAAAGGAAAATCGTGTCTATCCAAAACTCAACTCCACTTTGACCAAAACCTTCGAACTTTACTCACTCCATTTGTCACCTAAGAAAGGGAGGATTCATCTATAGATTACATTGTGTACAGTTAATGTGAATACGAGTATGTATGTAGAACTGTCATTTTGTCTTATATTGCACTATGCTAATGCCTTTCTCTTGTTATTTTTTGCATTGACCACTATGTGAATGGCATAATTTAGCATCTAATTGGTTTCCAATACTAATTATGATAAGGACTAACACCTCTTGCATGCATCAGACTTTATTCATATGCTCAATGTCAGTTTTGGTCATGTTTGACTTAGTCAAACTTCAATTTGACTTGGTCAACGAGTTGAACCCACATCGAGAACCCACTATAGGTTAGCAATGTTCACCTTAGTGCCTTTGGAGGCCAATCAGACCACTCCATGCATCAGATTGTAAAAAACGGCTTGATTCATTATTTTTAGAAAACCATCAAGAAAAGATTAAGCCATTTTTTAATTAAAACTTAAAGATTTGTTCATAGAGACTATGATGGATTGGTCAAGGGTGTATGAGTAGTAGATCCTAGTGTTTATTATATTTTTGAATCCATCTGAGTAGTCAAATCGTCATTGCGGGAAAAGGAAGAGCCGATTATGGCCAAATTTAATATTTACAAAGATCTCCAGCTAAAAAATTAATTAATTAAAAGTGTCCAAGGTATGAGATGTGTGGCATGGGATTAATGAATGGCAAGAAGTGACTTTGTTTAAGTTAGTATGACCTCCTAGAGACTATTCAACATCTTCAATAGCATATTTCCATATTTTCTCACCACGGGCTTCATTTCCCTCCATGGGGTCGTCTTTCTCCCTAGGAGGGGGACTTTTTTTTGTGGTGGCTTGTGCATCAAAGCAAATGCTAATGTAAAGTTGTAAAATTATTCCCTAGGGATAAATTGAGCCCCCTAGGATGATATTTGATATATTATCGTTATATCTTATGATTTGTATCTTGGGTGTATGAGGCAATTCGCCCCATCATTAGATTAGACTATTTCCAACTTGATCCAATTATTATTTCAGTGTTCCACGGGGACACGTCCCGCAGGGTCGAGGACGCGTTTCCATGTTTCTTGCGTCCCGAGGACTTGGGGACTCCTGGGCGAAACTTTCCCTCCCCAACCATGCCCCTGTGAATTTTTTTTTTAATATTTTCCCATTATTTTCACATTTTACAATTCCTACTTGGTACTACTTAGAAAATAAACTGATATATTTAGTATTTACATTGCACAATCATTAATATACATCAAATGAGTTATTATTTTTGATATTTTATTTTATTTTTATAATTTTAGAGACGTCCCCACGTCCCCCCCGAATATCCCTAAATTTGGGGGTGGTCTCCACGCGTCCCGAATGTGCGTTTCCCCGCTCTCACGTCCCCCCGTCCCGGAAACTTGGGGGAACATTGTTATTTAGAGATTAAATCTCCACCATTGATCTTTTATATTTATCTTTTAATCTCAACCATCTGTTAAAAAGTCGGTTAAGGATTTGGCTCCTCTTATCTATAAAAGAGAGTGGACCCTCATTTGTACAGGACTTTTGGCTCTTTGAAGATTAATAATAAAATTTCTCTTGTGCACATTTGGTCTCTAGATGAATGATTTGATTTCATTTTTTCCTATTATTCCTACCACTGCTAGATCATCTTTGTACTCCATATCCAAGATATTTTTACCGGTTTTCGTGACTGTAGGCGGTGGTGCGATTAATCTTTTAGCACCTTGGGCAAACTGGGACGCTGTGGGCAACTTGCTTCATTGGGACTGGGATTTTAATTGTGAAAAGGATTAATTTTGCTCTTACCATTTAATTTTTTTAATTATCTTTCTCTTGTCAATTCTTATAGTTACTAAATCGAATTGCAAGGTTTTCAAGTTGATCTTTAGATTTTGATTTCGTCTCTCTAACTATTCGCTTGAGGTTTCTTGCAGGACAATTTCACTGTAGTTCGTATTGACTTGAAGTGAAGGAAAGATCAATTTATTCATAGTTGTTGAAGAAAGGGGAAAAGACCCAAATCCAAATCAGCCATCTAGCTCCAAGTATGCACTTGAAACCTTTGTTTTAGCTTCTCAATCCATTGGTCACACATAAAATAATTATTTTCTTCAATTTGCACAAATTGCATTTCAACGTATGAGGTCAAAACCTTTTGGGGGTTTCATTTGTTTGCCCCTTGGGCGTCTTCTTGAATCATAGTGAACCATTTAGATTGTTGATTTTTCCTAAGCAGCATCGAGAGCCATTCTCTTAGGAGAATGGGGACATCTGGTCAAGGACCAAGATGTGGAACCAGTCGAGCACTGGGCGAACTCAACCTTGAGCTTAGTAGCCATTCTCTTGAATGGGGACATCTGGTCAAGGACTAGGATGTGGAACCAGTCCAGCACTGAGGGAACTCAGCCTTGAGCTAAGTAGCCATAATGTTGAATGGGCACATCAGATCAAGGACCAGGATGTGGAACCAGTCCAGCACTAGTGGAACTCAGCATAAAGTTGAGTGGCCATTCTTTGAATGGAGGCACTTGGTCAGTTACCAGGAAGATGAACCACTCTAGAACTGGGGGCCTAGGGCTGAGGGCCATTCTCCGAGAGAATGGAGGCGCTTAGTCAGTTACCAAGTAATTGACCTTGGGTCAAATTATGCAGCCTATGGCTGAGGCACCTGGTCAGTTACCAGGACATCACTATAAGTCCTAGACCGGGTATGGGCATGTGAGGTAGTCCTACCCTCGATCTGTGGGCTTTGTGACCTTCTCCAAGGATTAGCTACCCTTGGTTAAGACACCTAGTACCCGATCTTGGTGGCACAAAAGAGTATGAGATAAAAGCATTAGTAATTCTCTCTATTTTTTATGATGTACTTTGAATGGGGTTGAAGGACCCCTATGACCACTTGGTTTGACCACAAGACACTTGAAGTAGGCTAAACGTTAAAAGTCAAAAATACATAAGGACCCTTGGACCACTAAGGAGTCAAACTAAAAATGCAAAAAGATCTTTAGTACCACTAAAGGTAAAAGTCACAAGATAAAAAGAATAAAATGTTATTATTTATTCTTTTGAGTTTTGGTCCACATCCAGGTGAATCAAAGGCTATAAAAGAAGATCAAATCCAATTCATTTTACACACACTTGCTCATCATCATCAAGCTGCTCCAAAAGAAGATTCTCGTTGGTTCTTGAAGAGAGGAAAGATTTTCTTTGTGTTTAAGCCCTAGCATGGAGGCTTCTAGCTATAAGGAATCTCCACCTTCAGCTACAGCCAAACCCTAAGTCTGTTAGGTTTTATCTTCCAACAACTACGGCCAACAAGATCCGGGCTAGGGCATCACCTTAACCCTCACGGCATCTACAGTAGGGCCACGGGCAACTCCTCTACACCTTTGGGCAGCAGCACCTGTTCACGGGCAGCCTCGTTTTATCATCGGGCAGCCTGTATACCTTCACAGGCAACCCTCCTCCTCTCCGGGCAGTCTTCTTCTGGCTGCTAACAGTCTCAAGCTACCCTTATCTTCATGGGTTGACTCTTGGGGCTGCCCTTATCTTCACAGGTTGACTCTTGGGCAAATCTCTCAGCCCTAGGGCACCTACAGACAGACCTAAACAAGGCTTGGGCAACTTGTTAGCACCCTCGGGCAGCTGCCACCAGGCCCGAGCAGCTACAGTGTGTCAACTACAGACTTCGGGCAGCACAACAACAGGCTCGAGCAACCTGTCAAACATCCTGGCAGGCAGTTGCGGTACCCGAGCAGTTAGATAAAGACTCGAGCAGTAGAGAAATACATCCGCGCAACTCCAAGCAGCAAGAAAACTATTACGGGCAACAGATCTGTGATTTCGGGCAGCAGGAAGAAATTAGGGCAGCAAGCCCTAACCTGGAATTTTTGTAAAAATTATTTCTTGTGGATTTGACCTGTGGTTCAAGCCTATTAGGGTTTGAGAGTTATTGAAGAACATTCATCTCAGAATTCTGAGATTGAAGAACTCAAGTCATCTCATTTAAGAGATGAATTACTAATGCTTTTGGGGTTTTTGTCCTTTAAAGGTTTCCCCGTGAAAAACTCTCGTGTTCATTGTGTGTGATGTGTTGATCTATGTAGCACTTGTTATTGTTATCTATGCTACAGTCTGCAAAATTTTAAGAATACATGCTAATTCTAAAATTCAACATAGATTCCATCAACCAACCATTTCGCACTAATCTCATTATTATCAATTTGCCCTATACGGTTTGAAGGCTGAATTCAATGGATGCTTGTAAGATTTGCTACTTGTGTTTATTGTTTGAATCCTTTGTGTGTAACAAATCTCTCAGGGGTTAGGGTTTCTCTCTATCATCCCTCTTTGTCTCTCCCTTGGTAAATTTTATTTAATAATCATCATTGAAGTGAAGTGGATTAATTTGCCCTAGCCTTGTTCTTCCTAGATCTCCAAAACAAATTTGCTATTGAGTTAGACCACTTGATATGGATTGCATTCTTCAAACATTTGCTTAAACCCTAGCCCAATGTTATCCTCTCGTCCAAGTGCTTTGGTGAAGATGTCGGCGATTTGCTTGTTTGTGGAACAAAGTCGTATATGAATTGTCTTGGCCTCTACATGATGACGAATCAAATGGTACTTTGTATGGTGTGCTTGGTTCGATCATGGAATCTGGGGTTTGTCGCCGCCTTTCACACACCTGGGAGAAAAACGTGGCAGAAATCTTCAAGCCATTCGGTGTGTCCTTGGGGGCAAGTCTCGAGTCAAGGTTGTCACCTTGTTCTTGACTCCTCTATTTAGACCAACTCCTAATCGAAGCCAAGGGGGGTAGACCCTATTAAATTTTAAGGTTGTTAAGGCTTCTTGTGATGATGATTAAGTTACTTCGGATTTTGATGAAAAAGAAATACTGGAACAAGATATTTGCAATGATATTTAAACACAACATCATATAGAATCACTTAACACATGATATATAAAGCATATAGAAGCAAATGATTGTATGATGATAATACCAGTGCCAAAAATGGAGTCTAAAATAAGGAAGTGTTGTAGTATTGTTGGGATGTGTTGCAAAAGGGAACTTTAGATTAATATGGAAGATAAGTGAATTAAATTAGGGGGAAGGGAACTCCAAACATACCCGAAAGTACGAGGAGTATGTCCAAAACCCTTATCCAATGGAGTTCCACACGAGGAATATGTGGGCTGGATCGGAGTCTCTGAGACGTGTCCAACACTACACCAACAAGAGTGTAGCGTGACGGTGTCCCGAGGTCACTACCCAGTTGTTCCCGCTTCCTCTGTGAACTTTCCCAGCAACTGATTAAATAGAGGCGTTGGATTTTTGCCTTCGGGGGTTAATTCAAATGTGGGACTAATTACTAGTCGCCCACGTTGATTTTGATGCAGCCAACTGTTCAGTCAAACCACAGCGGTGCAGAGCATACACAACGGAATTTTGTTGATTTTAAATATTTTAAAGACTGTGTTTGTTTGTTAAAAAGGAAAAGATTAACCTCCAAGAATCTCTTTCGGTACAAATGAACCTCAATCGGGAAAGCAAGTAGGGGTAAATTTTAAACGAGAAGTAAAAATAAAACTAAGGTACTGAAAGAAACATTGGTTTTCTAATTAAGTCTACCACGTATCTCTTTCCCCTTTCGGGTAACTCAAGAAGTCGTGGGGTTAGTATTAGTGTTACTCTTGATCAAATAAAAATATAAATGAATGCATAGATCAAAGTATACTATTCTGCAAAAGAAACTAAACTAAACAAGCAAAACATGAAAAAATGCACCGACACAAATCCCCCCTAGGGGGATGGGGAGTGGGCTTTGAAGAGCCTACTCAAGAAATTTTATTATACTCAATTACAATGCCTAAAGAAGAATGCGCTTTGGTCCTTGTTATCAGGGATCCAAAGGCTTACAACTTAGTCAAAAATCAACTGAAATCGAAAAGGGAAACTTTGGGAAGCTCTGAATGGCTCAAATCTCTAAAAGTTGGCCAACGTTTCCTTCTCTTTTTCGACGAACCTGCAAAAATCAGCGAGCTATTAAAAGTAGAATATGCTCAAAAACACTTTTAGAGTGTCTTTGAACAATTCCCATAAAACACTAAAAAATTCCAGGTTAAAAACTTGAAAAGAAATGCTTAAAAATAACCAAGGAAAGCCAGCCAAGATGATGTGAACTTTTATGCTAGATCTAAAATTGAAAGCATTGAAAACAAATCTTTAGACTTTGCAAGATACAAAAAATACTCCTTTTGGACAAAAGTTGCAAGAAAAGACTTTAATGACTAGATCTAATTGAGATATAACTTCTAATATGCTTAACTCTAGATTAGAACTCAGATCTATATAGAATATTACTCTTGCAACTAGAACGGAAGACAAAGAACCAAGTAACCAGGTAAAATTTTAAATTTAGGAGGAAGAGATATGGAGAGGAAAGGCTTGTTGTCGCAAAGAGTTGGCCCAAAGGCTTCGTAGTGGGATGCCGAGGGACTATGCCGTTTAGAGATGTCAAAAGTAACGAGAGTCAAACTAGATCCACAATTCCTCCGAGCTAAGCAACCTGTAAATTACTCAACAAACTTGCAAACCCGTGAGATCTGGTGATTACACGTAAATCGAGATCAAAACAACATGCATATAATCTTATAAAAGATGTCATATCTAGATCTCTAAGTACGCGTATTCAAAATAGAAGAAACAAGTAAACTTACTTATAGCCTTCTAATTCTAATGATTGGGAGCAATCCTTGTTCAGCCAGATTCATAAACCAAGATGCAAGAATTTGAAACAACACACAGATTACCTCATGAAGATCAAACAATATTGGTCCGCACATAATAGCACCACACCATTAGCCTCCAAAGTTTTCTTTATTATAGAAAAAACACAAAATACTGTATCAATTACAACTAGCAATCACCTTCATCCAACTCTAACTAGTTTGGAATGAGAGGGTTGTGCTTTATTTATATCCAGAGCAGGGGGAAGTGGGTACATCTAACACTGGTAGAGGGAGTTTAGTTCACTGGAGTCTAACTGAGTTGAACTGAAGAGGCAAGTGCCACCTATCTTACCAAACTCAACAAACCACTCACCATGCGCCAAAAAATAACCAACCACTCACCATCCATTGGCGTCTCTTCCTCCCTCACGCGCGAGTTTATGAGGTTGGCGTGAAGTTTGGTAAGGTTGACCAATAACATTCGCTACCTTTCATAAATTTTAAACCAAAGTTTAAGATTTCAAGTTGAAGAGGGGTCCACCCCCATACCATTTGTTAGCTTTGGTAATTGTTGGTGCATGGTCCATGTTTGAAGTTGACGTCACCTTCACCAAACCACCATATGGCATCACCCATATTGCTTGTGATTTCAATCCATAACATATCTGAAGTTTAAAAAGCTAAAACATGGATGAGGGGGTCCACCACAACAAGTTATCGCAAGCCACTTGGTGTTCGGCATTTTCTCCATGAGGTTGATGTCACTTTTTTTTCATATCATTCAATGTTGAAAAAGTCGGCCTCGGCAAAAAGTCGACGAGTGTCCCGAATACAACTTCTCGGCAACATCAGCGAAAAAATTGAGAAAAATTGGCAAAAGTCAGCAAACATTAAAAAATAGAAAATACATTCATTTTTTTAAGAATTTTAAACATATATAGCAACAATAACATTAGAAAAACATATTGGAACATAAATATGAAGAAAGCATTGATATATATCATCATGATGTAGTCATGCCAAATATAAAACGATACATCAAAGTCGATACTGAAAGTCTGAAACATCATAGTCAAGGACTCAAAAGTGTATAAAGTTTAAACAATACAAAATGACATCACATATATAAATGTATCTGAGAAAAACTAGCATCTAGCTATCTAATATCAATGCCCTCTTCCCCTTTTACGGGCAAATATCTGTGCCTTTTATTAGGCCTGCCATAGCACTAGAAGTAGCAGTAGAAGGCCCTGAGCTTGCATCTAATACTAGACGTTGAGTGATGGATGGACGACTAGATCTATCAAGCGGTGCAGAAGGTGGTGGCAATGCTAGCACATCACCCCCCATGGTGCCTCCAACCACCTCCTCCTCCTCCTCCACTTGCCCCTCCTCTTGCCCCTCCTCTAGCCATGCAGGTGACTCCTCCATGATAGAAATCTCAATCTCCACCCTCCACTAGACAATATATCAATATTGTCCAAGGAGATGGCATTTGCATCTGGTTCTTTCTGTATCTGTGCCATCCACAAGCGGAGGTTGTAATGGACATACACCAAGTCATTAAGACGTGTGAACTACAACCTGTAAGAGGGTAATAAAAAAAATTATGAGTCTAGAGGGTAATGAATTAATAAATTATAATATCTTAGAGGATCGTAGATTCATAAATTGCATTAAACATTTAAATGCAATTGCTTTGTTGAAATTCTAAGTTCTAAGTTTTTAACCTTCTGCGTCTCCTTGCATGTATTTTTTCAAATACACTCCAATTTCGCTCAGATCCCAAAGCTGTACATGTTTGGCTAAGGATTCTAACGGCAAATTTCCGTAAATTGATGTCCTCACACCATAGGTTCGCCACCATGTGGCTACACCAAACAAGAAACAAAGATAACTAAATTCCATTTCATTACATTCAACTTTGGAAAACTAAAATAGGAGATAAATATAAATAAATCATAATTCATCTTTCAAATAAAGGTGAAAACTTAAAACAGTCTAATAAGTTAATAACTTACCTGGCATGAATTCGATCCGGTCACGAATAGCATCAGCAAATCTAAATACTCCAGTACCATCCCGATACCCCTCTATCTCGCGGTTGACTGCATTGCAAGTGTCATAATCAGGTATCATCCTCTGAATACAAGTGAGAAGCCCCTCCAAAACCTCACCATCAAAATCAAAATTGCATTTGTAGGCAAATGTGGGGTTGAGGAAGAGTCCTGCTGCATGAATGGGACGATGAAGCATCCCAGTCCATCGAGTATCAATCAACTCCCATAACAACATGTGCCTGTCATGCCCTGGGGTACCCTTTCCCACATAGAAATTTCAAATGGTCTTTTTGGCCTTATCCATAGCTCATATAAATAGCCCATTGCGGGCTTATCACCATCAACAAGTCGCAGGACCCTCACTAAAGGTTCACTAACCGAGCACACTTCCTCCATTCCTTCCCGAAAGGCGTCAGCGTACACCAGCTTGGCAATGGTTTTCCCATCCTCTCCTGCTGTAAGCACAATCACGCCACTCATCACAAACAAACATTTGCTTCAACTCAAACTGACATTGAAGCAAAGACTGAAAAGTAATAAATGTGGTGGCGAAACGCGTGATTGCGGGACGCTTCGACTCCTTGTTTTTGGTGTGCCTCCTGATGAGACTAAGAACAAAACCATGGTTGTAAATAAACTTGGGGATGGCCCTAGCTTCATCAATCACCACCTTGATAAAGGGAATTTTCCCCGTATCCTCCAACATCAAATCAATGCAATGAACTATGCATGGAGTCCAAAACAAGGAGGGGTACCTATCCATAAGCATCCTGTCTGCAGCCACATAATTAGCTACATTATCCGAAATAACTTGCACAACATTGTGCACCACAATATCCTGGATGAACCCATCCATCAACTCGTATAAAAGTGTTGCATCTTTTACATGTGCCGATGCATCAACTGATTTTACAAACATGGTACCTCTAGGACAATGTACCAAGAAGTTGATAAGGCTTCTACCCTTACCGTCTGTCCACCCATCTGACATGACTATGCATCCAGTGCTCTCCCATGACTGCCTAAACTCTGTCAACCTAGCATCGATGTCCATCTTTTCTGCTTGAAGGATTGGGCCCCGCAACTCCTCATATTTTATACCCTGGGCCAACTACTGCAATGGCATCACACATCAGCTGCCAAAATGGATTGTTTTTAACCATGCTGAGAGGTATGTGACTCTAGTAAAGACACCTTCCCATTACCCTGTCCACTTCTACCTTTTTCGATTTCTTTATAATTGACTTGATAGAAGGTTGTGATCTTGGTCCAACAAAATGGGATGAAAGCCCCCCCCTCCCAAGAGGTGAAGCTGTGGAGCCCCTCCCACTACCCTCACCGATAGTGGTAGATAGAGAGGCACCTACACTTCTTGCTTGGCCAAACGCTGCAAGCTCAGCTCTGTTTGCAGCGATCTCATCCTTCTTTCCCATTTTTTCATGGATGGCGTCATGGGCAGATCTCATGATTTCTGGGGTCTCTGTAGTACAAAGGCCAACATCATGGCCAAGTAGTTTGGTTAGATGGTATTTCAACCTGTTAACCCCTCTCGACATGTGATGCCCACATAATTTACAACTCAAATTTTGCCTATTGATGCCATCCTCGGACTCACCATACTGCCAAAATGGGTCCAATATCTTTGGCATTTTTGCAATTGGAATGCTTCAACTCAAATGCAACCCTAGGGCACAAAAACAAAAAAAAATTACATTAAACTCCATTGGAAAAAAATAGCACAACATTCTAGCTTTAAAAAATCAGACCTCTAAATTTAGATTTTAAGCCATGAAAGATAAGAAGAAGAGGGTGGCTAAGAATTAAAAAAAACAAGCATGCTTTTTTCCATTCTAATTTTTTTAAACCCCCATTTGCATTGGGACTGTTTTTCATTTTTTTGGGCATGGAAATCAATGGCAAAATAGTAAAAACAAATAGCAAAGAAATATGCAAGAAATATGCAAAGAAATAGTCAAACAAAAAATGTAAGAAATCTTTCAAACAGTCCATGGAAAAGATAGAAAAACAATGGGATAAAATGCACATACCTGTGAAGAATCTTGAACACTTGCCCCACAAATATCCTTGGTTGAGATGCTAAATGGTGTTTGAAAGCCTCCAAAGGTGTTGGTGGTCTCCTCAAGCCCTTCTCCTCCACTTCCAACAAACTGATTTGCCAAATGACATTAAAAAAAAAACGTTTTTTCCTTTTGTAAGCCGCGGATTGGTTGCCTAGGCGACTTTTTCCTTCGACCCATGAGTTTTCCTAAAAAAGTGCGCTTTTTACTAAAAAGTCGCGACTTGGCAATTTTTCTAAAAATCGCGATTTTTGCTTGCCAAAAAATCGACTTGGAGCAAAAGTCACGATTTTTGCTCGCCGAAAAATCAGCTTGGAGCAAAAGTCACGAGTTTTGCGATTTCTCGCGAGAAGTTAGCGAGGTTTTCAACACTGATATCATTCTCCGCTTATATTTTTAACCAAAGTTTAAGTTGAACTTCACATGGAGAGGGTCACATGCTTTATGGGGGACCCATGCCATGTCATCCCATCATTTTTTTAATTGATTTTTTGACTTTTTCAACCTTGTCCTTTAGTGCCAATTCCACGCAATTCGACGCACCTTTAGCATTAAAATGCCAAAACAATGCTATGTTAGTTGAATAATGCTCCACAGGGTGTTCTGGCCACCCCCACGCCAAAACACCCCATGGAGCATCCCCACACCAAAAACGGACTCCGAACCTAACTTTTATTACATTTTGAAGTTTTTTAAATAAACCATTAAAAATGGCTTAAAAAAGGAAAAAAATATTTTTCTCAGAATCAAACAAAACTCTAGGGGGACCTAGCACATGTCCATACGACTCAAATCGAACGCCTAGCATGTTTAAAAACACTGACACAAAGGCTCTAATAACCTCCTAAGGCCTAACCACCAAGACGACTACCCCAACTTTGGAGGTGAGTGAAAAACTCGAAAATTATTAGTCGTTTGTTCAACAATCAATAATTACCGAGGGAAAAAACGGTCCGGGCTAACCGACTTGATGCTCAAGTCTAAGAAGTCGGGCCTTTTATAAAAATTGATCATGCTAGCACATTTTTTACAACTTCCCCAAGGGGGTATGGACGTGTAACAGAAACTTTTAAACAGACTCCCAGAAAAATCCTGGCGGACTTCCGAACTCTAACCATGAACAAGTGTGCTTGATCAAACCTTGTCGGCTCACTTGAAAAGCCAACCAAGTACAACTTAGGTGGTAACAGGAAGCCTTCGTGATTAAGGGGTCATAGAGAGGAGAACAAGAGATCAATTTCATTAACCTTAGACCAAGGATGCAAACCAAATTTATGGAGTGAAGCAGATGAATGGATGGCCAAAAAAGGGGCCCAAAGAACGGGGTACAAGTCCTTGCAAGATACCTAAACATTATTAAGGTTCAATGGTGCATAAGTAAATCAAGGATCTACTACCCTTGTCAACTTGAAAGTGTGATACCACTAGCTATACTCATCAAACAGTTAATACATCAACTACATCATATAAATATTAGTACATCATTACATCTTTATGGCATTGGCATAGCAATAACAATATTGCGCAGGTGTGAGGCCCCTTCGGGTGGGTCCGCTAGAAATTATTCCGTGGATGTAGCCCGTCGGTCAAGCCAACGCGTGAACCACATTGAAAAAAAAAACAATATTGGCATATTTTTTATCATCACATTCATCAGTTCTTTGAAAGGGGAGGCCTAAGAAGAGCAAGGATAGGCCTAAGAATTTCTGGCTAGCATCTTGCTTCTAAAAAAGAAAAAATGTGTCTAGAAAAAGGGGTGCCCCACAAAGTGTGGCGCAACAGTTACAAAAGGGCTTCAAAAAGCATGATAAAGTGATGATCTGGGGCATTTCATATTATTCTATCCCCATTCCACGTATGAAAGGCATGTTTCACCATTGAGACATTTGGTTCAAGGCATGTTCTACATATTTGGAAGAGTCCTTTATATGAAAAAGCGCCATGTCAATTATTTGACATGGTCCAAGCCACTAAACAAAGAAAAAGCATACTCTAAAGGATTCAAACAATGACCAGTGGCGAATGGGCATATGCAATGTCCCAATACATATTTGACCTACAAAACAATAGAGACTAAACTAGAAATTTAGAACATCATTATCACATCATTTGCATGGAGAAGAGGAAGGCTAGAGTTGTAGGCTCTACAAGCGGTGCACTAGTGTTTGAGAAGGCGCTAATAATCATGAGAAAGGTGTTGAATTTTCAGCATTAGCATAAACTTTAAAAATATGCAGATAAACATAAATAGATCAGCAGTGCAGTAAAAACACATTCATCACATCAGCACACATGGACACAATTTTTTCACTAGGGAAACCTTCAAAGGACAAAGACCCCAAAAGCATTAATAGCTCATCTCGTAAATGAGATGGCTTAAGAAATTCTTCAAAAAGTTCCTCAAATCCAGATCTGGATTTTGACCATAGTAACTATAAAATTCATCAGTAAAATTAGATTGATAATTTTACCCACAATTTCCAGAATTACAGAAAATTACCAATTTAGGGCTTTCTCAAAAAAATTGAGATTTTCTCTCTCCTGCCCGAAAATATCAGAGTGCTGAAAACTGCTTGAAAATATCAGACTGCTGAAAACTGCCCAAAAATATCAGCCTGCTGAAAACTGCTCGAAAATATCAGACTGCTGAAAACTGCCTGAAAATATCATACTGCTGAAAACTGCCTGAAAATATTAGACTGTTGAAAACTACCTGAAAATATCAGACTGTCTAAAAACTGCCCAAAAATATCAGCCTGTTGAAGACTGCCTGAAAATATCAGACTGCTGAAAATTGCCCGAAAATATCAGACTGTTGAAATCTGCCCAAAAAAATGGAACGCTAAAGATAGCTGTGCAAAAATGCTGAAGATGGACTTTGCTGATAAAACCCTAGCTGAGGGCTTAAACATAAGATAGTCTTCTTCTCCTGTGAGAGCAAAAGTGTGTGTAACAAATGAGAAGGCTTGATCTTCTTTTATAGCCTTTGTTCACCTCTAAGTGGACAAGATTAGGAAAATAAAAATAATAATTTGTTTTCTTTCCCTAATTTCACTTTCACTTTTACCAAAAAGGTACTTTTATTTTTTCCTTTGACTTTTATAAGAAATCCTTCTTTAATTAAGAAAAATAAAAATAATAATATTTTTATTCTTTTCCTAATTTCACTTTCACTTTTACCAAAAATGTACTTTATTTTTTTTCCTTTGACTTTTATAAGAAGTCATTTAATTTTGTTTTCCACCTGTGGTCCTTTTAGGTGGACAAGATTAGGAAAGATAAAAATAATAATATTTTTATTATTTTCCTAATTCCACTTTCACTATTACCAAAAATGTACTTTTATCATTTTTTTTCTTTGACTTTTGACTTTGGCCTTTTACCAAGTGCCCCTGTGGTCATTACCTATGATACTTTTTTTATTTCAAAAGTATATCATCATAAACCAAGAGAGTTATTAATACTTTTATCTCACACATTGTGTGACACCTAGATCTGGTACTAGGGTAACTTAACCAAGGGTAGCTAATCCTTGGAGAAGCACACCAAGCCCATAGATCAAGGGTCAAAGTGCCACACACATGCCCGGACCCAGTCTAGGGCTTACAATGTCTTCATTCTCCCAGAGAATGGCTACTCAGAACTAAGCTGAGTCTACCAGTCCCAGACTAGTCTACATCGTGGTCCCGGACCAGATGTCTACTCAACACAAGGTTGAGTCTACCCAGGGCAGATCTGGGTTTATATCATGGCCCCAGACCAGATATCTACCATTCAACAGAATGGTCACTCAATACTGGGTTGAGTCTTCACCGTGGTCCCGGACCAGGTGGTCCCATTCTCCGAAGAGAAGGGCTCTCGATGCTGCTCAAAAAATCAACAAAAGGTGCGCCCTAGGTAGGATGGCATGTTCTTTGGACTAAAATATTAATTTAAACTCTTTAGACCCTAGATAGAGGGAGCCCTAATTATGTATGGAAAAAGGTATAAATAGGAGAAAATTATTTTGCTAGTGGGAGCCCTAATTATGTATGGAAAAAGGTATAAATAGGAGAAAATTATTTTGCTAGAAGGAGCCCTAATTATGTATGGAAAAAGGTATTAATAGGAGAAATTATTTTGCTAGAGGCATGGTTAGTTGTGTGGGAGATTCCCTCCAAACTTAATCGAAGATCTATCGAGAGGAAGATGTCAAGGGGCATTTAATGTTGAGGTTCTTCATCTTTTCTTTCTGTTTTCTTGGGTTGAATTGATGACTGGAAATTACTAGTACAAATCAGTTGAAGACAGTGTTCAAGAAGAATAGTTTTCCTCTAGAAAGAGGAAGTTGGAGTTGTGGTTAAATCCTCCCTTCATCTTGTTGTAATCACTGTAGTTATTGAAGGATATTTGTTGTTGTAATGTAATGTTCTGGTTAGGATTGTTCACTCTATTTTAAGGGTTTCCCTAACTAGGGTTGAAGGTTGGGTGTGGCAGGTTTAGGCCCTCTTCATCTTTGGGAGAAATTGCACTTGAAGAATGATGTATTGTTGGTTGTTCATTTTATAAATAAGGATTCCTGCTTGTGTATACTTCACTTATGGTTTCATTTGTGGTTGTCGTTTAATCATTCGTGGTTGAATGTATTACTTGCTTGATTTGTTGCTTGTTGTGAGAAGCATATTTGGAAGGGCCCTCCTTTAATTTTTTGCATATTGAAGTAGATCCAAGAGGTTAGTTAAAGCATCTTTACAACAGCCTAACTAAACCTCCTTTCATACAAGTTCAAACCCTCTTGATTGTTTACCCTGATTCCATCACCCTTTGGATAGGCATTAGTCTTGGCAATCCACCACCCCCTTAATTCTAAAGAGTATTATAAACATCTTTTCTAGGGATTCCCCCCTTGTCATGGAGGACAACTACCCTAAAGTCAAAGAAAGAGTCAATGTGATGACAATGGGCAACCTTCCAAAGTGCCCCAGGGTTGCATTTTCTTCAAATACTTGAATATCTTTGAGTGAAGACCTGGGAGGTAACAGATCCTAGAAACGGTTAAATATTACAAGAGAAAACTGGGAATATATACACTAACAGTCTACATTTGTCGGATAAAACTTGTGACTGGTGGTTGAATCTTGATGAAGACACATAAAGACACTTAAAATGAGTTTGAATTTGAAAAGTATTTTCAAATAGATGGATAAAAGAAACAAATCAAAGGAATGAGAAATCCTTCATTTAGAACATGACGGAAACATGCAGGAAATCAAAGACAAGTTGAAAGCAGTATTACAAAAACCGGACCGAAACCGGTAAAATCGGTCGGTCCGACCGGTTTCGGGTCTCACCGGGTCAAACCAGAAATGACCGGTTCCGTACGAAACGGAACCGACCGCTTTTGACAAGTTTTACTGGTTTCGGTCCGGTTTTGACCAGTGCTAGTTCCGGTTTTGTCCAGTCTCATACATAATTGTACAAAAACACTTAAGAGGGTATTTTTTAATTTAAAAGTTGGTTGAGTGGGGAAGGTTCCAGTAAAATATGCTCAGTATGGCACAACATAGCAAGAGCACTTTTTGCAGATTTGTGTATAATGGTTTGGATTCACATGGTTGCACATCAATATATATATAATTTTTCAAAATTTAAGTAGTTTTTGTATTTTTGGTGGACCGGTTTTGTGATCCGGTTTTTTTCCCGGTTTTGGTCCAAGTGCGGTTTTCAGGGCCCGTCAGTTCGACCACCAGTTCGGCTTTTGTAACCTTGGTTGAAAGGAGTGAAAGGAGAACTTAGAAATAAAGATGTTGAGGTATCCAAAGTGCAAAAGGGCAAAAACTAGCTTAGAGAAGAGCTTAATCCTACTAAAAGTAGTAGGGTACAATAAATCCATTATATATGAAAATTCCACAATCCAAATCCAGTGACGCCTAATTCACCTGGAAGTAGACATTTAAAGCTATCGCATGTCCAAACTTCAAATCACTTAAGTGCAAAATTCAAGGAGATCCAATTTCATTCTCCTAAAAGAGGTTAAAAACAGCATGGCTTGAAAAACTAGACCTAACTCCACTTTGGTAGATCTAAATTAGATGAGTCGTATTGCAATCAAAAAAGGACAGATCGTACTATTAAAAGTTGAAATCTGAGTGATGTTGGCAGAAGTTTTGGATATGTTTCATACACAAGGTCCTATATAGTCACCTAAAACAGTATACAACTTAAAATTACCATAACTTTGGACTGGTATGTCCAAACTAAGTGATTAAAAATGCATCTGAAAGAAGAAAAATAGGAGCATATTTATGTAAAGAATTGAACAACATTATTCAAGCCGCTAGTGAAATAATGAGTTTGGAAGTTGGGTGTTTGAGAATACTCCAAAGGGTTGAGGCATCAACCAGCTGAAAGTACTAGAGATACTGATGGGATTGATCCTAGAGATTATTTAAATATTAAACTGGGAATATATACATTCTAAAGGTCTATATTTTGTGATAAAACTTGTCGCTGGTGGTTAAGTCATGATGTAGACACAATAAAACACTTTGGAAGAATTTGAAAAAATATTTACAAATAGATGGATAAAGGAAACAAAATCAAAGGAATTCGATATCCTTGAAATCAAAATAATGTGATATTCTTCATTTTGAACATGAGGGAAATATGCAGAAATAAACAATGAATAAAAGGAAGCAAAAAATCTTCGAAGGAAAGATATTTAAGTATCCAAGTTGCAGGAGGACAAAAACACGCTAAAAGAAGAGTTTACAAAGGACACTCAATTCTCCAAGTTGTGGGCTCTTGGTCAAACACACCTATTAAAGAAGTTCAAAACAGATGATGGGCAAGATGACGAGATAAAAAGGCAGTTATGCTGAGACAGAGACAAATATTATAGATGAAGCAATGAATAGGGGAGTTGAAGAGAAAATTTGTAAGAAAGTTGAAGAAGCCCTAAAAGTAAATACAAATGAAGTCAAATCGAAAATGCAAATAAGAACTGAAGAAGAACAAAGAAAATTGATGTTTGGCATCATAGTTTATCTTCAAAAGGAGAAGGAAGAGAAGATAAAAGGTCAGAAGAAGGCAATAGTGGAAGGAGAGGCTGGGTGAAATCGAAATCAAGGAATCAGTCCAGTAGATATCCAGGAAAATATATTTATATTAAAATGAAATATACAAGAAGAAGCAATGTCTACCCCCCACTGCTGGGGGAAGCAGGACACCCATGAAATGTGCGAGAATCTAGTTGATCAACCAAGAAATCAACATCACTGAAGGATTTTATTCAGCTCATAAGGCAATGCTGGAGCTGGGAGAGGAAACTGAAGGGCTTGCCGCTGCAATCAGAAGCTATGCACATGAGAATGGTACAGGCAAAGTGGAACGGATCAATGACATGGTGGAGACCACCGTGAACACACTGAAGGCAGCTTTTGATGAACGGACCTCTTTGAGAGTAGATTTTGAAAATCCCTGGTCGAACAAATCCACATGGACAACTGATCCAGTCAACTTTGGGCTTTTATTTTCAAACAGCGCCCCAGGTCCGGTTAACTTTTGTCGTCCTCTTCAGATGGGTGGCCACCATCTTGTAAGTTGGAAATCTTTGCATATAGCTCACGTGAATTGGAGATTTTGTATGTTCTATGAACACCCAATTCTGTATACTTGATAATAGTAAGGATATCTGTAAATTTTGCTGAATACAGTGCCGAATGTGTGTGTGTGGAATACATTGAGAAATAACAAGGATACCTGTAAATTCGGCTGTATACCAGTACCGAATGTGTGTGTGGAATACAATAATATAATACATTCTTTAAAACAATTCTGGAAATGCAAGTTTTCTTCTTTTTTTTCCTTTCTTTACAGTTCATTGGCCTCTCAAGAATCTGCACTGTTTCTAAACAGATTAATCTATCATTAGAATCTCTGAAATGGGATTCCCTGTTCAATAAATTTCAAAGAAAGCAGCTACTTCAGTATGTGGTCGGTGTTAGGCGTGAGTGATAGAATAGCGACTAGGCACGATAGTTCTGCCATTATCAAAACCCCCGAAAAATAGGCCTAATGCTACATATAGATTTCAGCATTTACACTACAATTACAAGTAAAAATATCAACGAAAATGAAAGTTTAGTATATTCTACCATCTCGTTGATCTGTATCTCCGTCCACAGGCGCCAGAAACAAAACTAAAACAATCGCAATGAATAGCAAACCCCCGAGCTTTGGTCTCTCCATCGCCCTCCAACTTTAGAGGTCTCCAAGCCCGAAGATCCTTCGGTTGAAGCTCTCTCTAAGTCTAAACGTTTCCGTCTAAGAAAATTTCCAGATTCAAGGCATTACACCTAAAAACTCAGACAGAGCCTTCAAACTTTTCTATTATGGACGAAATTACTCCTCCGGATAAAAATGTCCGGCACATTATGCTACACAGCTTCCTCTTGGCCACAAACGTTGGCAGATCGTGTCAAGATGATTATATGCTCTTCTTGCTTTCAAATACAGACCAAAATCTCGCACCTTAAGCTAGAAGCAACCAAAACCTCAATTTCACCGCTCAACTGCCACGTAACAACCTCAGAGTCTCGTAGAGTCCACTGCAGCTAAAAATAATGATGAAAATCGCAATGCGAGAGATTGGATGTAAAGATTGCAAGCTAAATAACGTCGGGGTCCCATTCCATGGGTTCTGTTTCTACCAACATATTCAGTGATTTCCAAGCCAAGAACTTCTACACCCCGAGCTCAAAACATGGCCGCGGAAGTGTAGAGTTCAAAACTGGCTGAATTTTACATCAATCCGTGCCGTTTTACTTTTCAAGAAGGGGCCAGTTTGGCTCAATAATGGGGCCGTTCAAGAGCTGAAAGCCAAGCCGGTGGATCTTAAAATTGGATTCACAAATACTTAACGCAACGAACCATATTCCAGTTCCGTTTTTGTAGCTTCCAACCTCTTTGCTGGATGTCGGTGAAACCCTATGGACCAGGTTTTGATACAGACGATTGGTACGGCTATTCTTCGCGCTGTTCTAGAAAACCAGTATAGTCTCAGTGTATATATTTATATTTTGTGGCAGATTGACAGGCGTAGCAGTGGCACTACTCGACTTTAACGTTGATGTGCGTGTTCTTTTTATTTTCCATTCATTATTTTGGAGATTTTATTTGCCACGGTAATCTGCTCGTAGTTGGTCGGCGTAGTTGAATATTCACAGCTGTATTTGTTAATTTTTTTTAAATTATTATGGTAAACGTTTTCTTGTCTTTTCTTGACGTAGTAGTCCTCACTAGCTTTTTGACACCCCTTTTTTTCTTTCTTTCACAGCACTCACAATCGAGTGGAACTCATCCGACGGAAGTGGTCACCTCAGCCTGGATGTGGATTGTTTCACGTGAAAATTACACGACGACGTAACAGTCGGGCAACTTTCTAATGTTATCTGCCTTTTTTCTGTTTGTCTGCTCTCTCTGTACGTGACGATGCTCACTCTCACCATCTTTGTGGTTCGGAGAATTTAATAGGGTCCACGAGAAATGATTTAAATGTTTTTATTATTATTAAAATTTATAAGGACCATCCTACTCATTTAAATGTATATATTATTATTATTAATTAAAATTTATAAGGACCATCCTACTCATTTTCAACCTAGAGACTAGAGTTTTCGCCTCCTAGGCTCCTATCATCGGATTTTGCGTCGGTGTGTGCATTTAGAAACATTATTTTTTTTTAACATTTAATAGAATTTATAAAGACAAACCTAACTCGTTTTATACCTTTAAACACTATTTTATGTCAGGCATGAGGGAGGAGGATATAGTTTTCGCTTTATTTATTTAATTTTTGCATTGATTTGTTCATAATGAATTCTATATATTATCATCAATATCTGAAAATGATATAAAATCAAAGTTTTACTATTAGATGTTAAATGTGGGAACTTTGAGTGGTATTATTGTGAAAAAATAGTTTTACTATTAGAAGTTAAATGTGGGAACTTTGAGTGGTATTTTAAATTAAATTATTATTATATTAGAATGTGATAAATATTGTCAAGGTGATTTGGTTGTTATGGTAAAAATTATTAGATATTTAAGTTTGTTTTTGTGTTGTTATCTTTGATGGGATTAATAATAATAATAATAATCTATTTTTAAGGCCATTGTCAAGGGAGACATCAATTTGGTGTATGAGACCCTCTTGTTTCATTTGGTGTATGAGACCCCCTTGTTTGTACGACAAGGGACTCCCCTCTATGTAGTGATTTAACTGAGGTGTACATACACTACCATGCAATTTTTTTTTTGTTGGTAATGTATTGCTAAGATAAGATTCTATTTGGAGTTGTTTAAAAATTTTAATTTTACTATCTCATTAAAATTGAGCAATGTTTCAAGATGATAAATGCATTGAAATTGGAAAGCAACTCATTTTTTTGTTATATGTATATATTTGTTATTATGGTTATCTTACATGATTGTGACATTTGTGGTTGTAATATTTTTTAAAAGACCTTGAAATCAAGCAAATCCAAAAAATCATCTACAATAAAAGTATGATTAAAAGATTATAAAGGTATGATTAGATATACTGTGTAAAAGTATAACATAATTAATGTGAAGGATAAGCGGCTTACTAGTTTTCTTTCAAATTATAGTAAATGTCACCTATAACTAACATAATTAATGTGAAGGATAAGCGGCTTTCTAGTTTTCTCTCAAATTATAGTAAATGTCACCTATAACTAAAGAGAGTGACATAAAGATGTTGACTCTTAACTAAACCATCGGGCTATAAAAGGGGTGGCTACTCTTATTAAAAGCATTATCACAACTCTAATAGAAACTATAGTAAAATGAAAAAGACCGTTGGATTATTTTCCAATTCTTATCAGAAGAGGACCATGCAATCATTGAAAGTCAGTTTTGGGTCATTGGATAGGGCTCATTGGTTCTGGGACGTTGGCATGTCGGGTTTGATCCTTGACTGGAGAAGGTGACGAAAAGACATTTATGGGTCATTCTGACGGACTTTCCTATGCTATGTTGGAACCTGAAAGGTTTTATGGGAATCACGAATGCTCTAGGTCGCTTCATTTTGATGGAAGATGAGCAGCTTTCTGGGGTTCGAGAGGGTTTCCCCAAGGGTGTTAGTGGAAATGAATGTCGGAGAGGGTCTCCCAGTGAAAGTCAAAGTTTTCTGGGATGGCGGGACTTTCATCCAATATTTGGATTACTAGCGTATCCCTTTTAGGTGTCACAGTTGTCGGGCCACTAGGCACTCAAAGGCTTCATGTCCGGGTTTTTCTTCTAATCCTGGGTTGGGATTGGAAGAGGAAGATGTTGCCACCGGCATGGAGAGGGATCTCAGCTTTCCTATACCCCTGGATAAAGCTTCTGCCTTAGCTTTCGTTGGAAAATTTGCAGAGTCTGTGCCTCTCCTTCTCAACTTTATCTCAGCAGTTGACATTCTAGATTCGTTGGTGATGTTAGAGAAGGAAGCTCCCAAGGTGGATGGTGAACCCGGTGAGGTGGTGGAGGGTATTAGACCTTACTCTCCCAGGCTCACGACTATTTGTGAAGACGAGGATCCATCCTTTTGTTCACATGTCTCTTCTCATGGTGTCCCTTCGAGCTCGTAGATGTCTGATGTACCTCCTATGCTCTCGATTGTGGCCTCACCAGAGCCACCTCTTTTCTCCGTCAGTGATTTTCCTCCTCTGAACAACCCAAGGTGGATGGTGAACCCGGTGAGGTGGTGGAGGGTATTAGACCTTACTCTCCCAAGCTCACGACTATTTGTGAAGACGAGGATCCATCCTTTTGTTCACATGTCTCTTCTCATGGTGTCCCTTCGAGCTCGTAGATGTCTGATGTACCTCCTCTGCTCTCGATTGTGGCCTCACCAGAGCCACCTCTTTTCTCCGTCAGTGATTTTCCTCCTCTGAACAAGCAGTTGGAGGGATCTCTGGACATTAACATTTTCTCATCCCCCCTTCCTGCCCCTACTGCATTTTGTGACAGGACTGAGGCTGTTCATTTGTGCCCCCCAAGGATTTTGGCACCTTGTGAACCTCTTATAGCCTATTTAGCTGAGGTCCTGATGAGTCCACATGTCCTGCATATCTCCTCTATCAGGGTAGCGAACGTATCGATCCGTAAGTGCAGAGTTCCTAAGAAACGACGTGATAGTTGCAAGAATGTAAAGGAATCTATTAGGGCGGCTTCCGATGGCAATCATGTGCTTGTTCCTCTATCGAAGAGGGGACTCCCTATGAACTCTGCTGAAGAGTCTTCCTCTGTTCAGGCCCTTAGATATTTGGCCCTCATTGACGGTTCCCCATGATTTTCACGACCCTTAATGTTCGTGGGTTATGCAGTGGACCCAAAAGAACTGCATTAAAAAGGCTCATTGATTGTCAACATGTGGTTATTGTTTTACTGCAGGAAATGATGTTGGATGCTTCATCTGCGTGCGAGCCTTTTTTAAGGATCAAACTAGGGTGGAGAGTCTCTGCTTTGGACTCTGTTGGGTTTTCTGGTGGTACCTTGGTGGCCTGGAATCCTCAAAAGGACGATTTGAAGCCTTTCTCATCTTGTGTCGATATACTTCTCTCTGGCTTTTGCAAGGGTTATGGCAAACATATTAACATTCTTAACATCTATGTTCCTTGTAGGGATCGTAGGAGGTCTGGGACTGTTTGCTTCTATTGGGATGTCTGCAGTTGCAGAATCTTATTCTTGCAGGAGACCTTAATCTCACCCTCTCTCCTAGAGAGGTTTGGGGTGCGGGTAGGCAAGAGGATGCTCTTGTTGATTATTTTACCAAGCTATTTGATGATGCATATTTAAATGATATTGTTCCATCGGTTCTTTCTCCCACTTGGACGAATGGTCGTGCTGGCGGAGGAGGGATAGATAAACGTATGGATCAATTTCTAATGGAAAATGGTCTTTGTGAAGATATTGGGAAATTTAGGTCTTGGTCTCTGGCTACAGGCTTCTCGGACCATAGGGTCATTCTTCTCCAGTTGGATTTTGATGAATCCTTTCAATTTTATCCATTTAAGTTCAACCCCTCTTAGTTGAAAGAGGATGATTTCAATTTGCTTATTCACGAACAGTGGATGTTGTTGGTTGAGCGGGCTCCTTCATGTTTAAATTCTATGGAGTGCTTCTTATGGATTTTGAACAATCTACGTGAGGTGGTTATTGGCTGGGAGCGCAACAAGAAGAAGGAGCTCAACAGAGATCTTGAGCGCATTGAGGCTGAGATTCATGGGCTATCCTCGGATGTTTCTAGGGACCTTTTCTCTAGTTCACAGCATGAGGCCTTGATGAGGTTGGAAGAGGCCCGTCAAAAAATTCTGCTACATAATGAAGAAAACCTTTGCCATAAGAGCCGAGCTATTTGGCTATTGGCAGCGACTCCAATTCCAAGTATTTTCATAATCAGGCTAACAGAAGACATTTGACAAATGTTATTTGGGAAGCTAAGGGGGAGGACAGCTTGGTTGTTTTTGACAATGTGTCCATTCAGCGAGCAGCGAAAGTGCACTTCCAGGCCTCTTATGCTGTGTAGGCGGGTCTTGGTATCTTGAATCAACTCCATGTCATAAACAATTACCCTCGCTTCTTCGAACATGAGAACTGTGTCTCCATCTCAGAGACAGTCACTGAAGCAGAGGTGTTGAAAACTCTAAGGAGTTTCAAGAGAGATAAAAGCTTGGGCCTAGACAGGTGGACCACTTAGTTCTTCGTCCATTTTTTTGACCTGTTAGGGACCAAAGCAACGGAGGCAGTGGAGGAATCGAGGAGGTCGGGTATTATTCCGAAGCATCTTAGCAAAACTTTCATTACTCTAATTCCTAAGACTGAGAAGCCCTCCGGCTTCAATGAATATCGTCCCATTGCTTTATGTAACCTTTTTAACAAGTTGATATCGAAGATTATAGCAGACCGCTTGAAGCCTGTGTTGAGTAAGGCTATCTTAGCTGATCAATTTGGCTTTCTTCCTGGACGGAAAAAGTTGGATGCCGTGGGAATTATGCAAGAATGTATGCATTCGATCAAGATGAAAAATCTTAGCGATTTTATTCTTAATCTTGATCTTGAAAAGGCATACGACATGGTGGATTGGACTTTTCTCTGCCTTGTCCTCTTTCAGGTTGGTCTATCTTATGACATTGTCCGCTGGATAATGTCTTTGGTGTCCTCAGTGAGCTTTACAATCTTAGTAGACGGATCTCCTTCACAATGCTTCAAGAGTGGTCGTGGGGTGAGACAGGGCTACCCCCTGTCGCCTTACTTATTCATTTTAGCTATGGAAGGGCTCAGTCATTTGTTCTTAAAGGAAAATGTGGATGGTATTTTACAGGGAGTGAAAGTCTCGTCTAGTTTGTTTCTCAATCTCATTATGTTTGTGGATGACGTTATTATCCTAGGCAAGGGTTTTATGGCTGAGTGGAGCCTTATAAAGGAAATGCTTGATTCTTTCTACTCTGCTTCTGGTTTAACTATCAGCAAGAATAATTTTTTCTTTAGGCACAACTACCCCAACGAGTTGTTTGTTGCACAAATAGTGGATCTTTTCTCACACTAGGCGGCGTCGATTGATGAAGGTATGCAGTACCTGGGTTATCATCTTAAAGCTAACAAGTACAAGAAGAAAGACTGGAAATGGCTAGTGTCAAAGTTTCAAAGGAAGATAGAGGGTTGGTCCTCTCGGTGGCTCTCTTTAGGCAGGAGACTTGTTTTGACTACCTCGGTTCTGCAAAGCGTGCCAGTATATTGGTTCTCATTGCTTCGTATCCTGGTTGGGATCATCTCTTCCATTAGAAGGATTATCTTCAACTATTTATGGCGCGACAAATCCAAGGACCCCAAATATCATCTAGTTAGTTGGGAGAGTTTGTAAAGTTCGCGTGAACATGGAGGCTAGGGCATCAAACACTTAGGAAACTTCAATAAATCCTTATGTGCCAAAAGCCTGTGGAGAGCTCTTCATAATGACCAGATTTGGGGCAGGATTATTAGTTCATAAATATCTTCGCGGGTTGCCTGTCATCTCATGGTTTTGATCATGTTATCATCCCCCATCCTATGTTTCAATGATCTAGAAAAGCTTGGTGAACGCCCTGCCAGTCATTAAAGCAAACCTCAGTTGACTGGTTGGGAGGGGATCACAGGTTTTTGTGGGGATGGGTGGCTTATACATCCTTTTTATCCCATAGATTAAACATCTTCATGAGAGGAATCTTTACGGCCTTTCTCACATCTCGATCGATGCAGAGGATCATTCCCCACGCTGGATAAATGAAAGGGATCTAAACCTCAGTGGTGACTTGGCTAAGGAGTGGATGACCTTCACGAATTCGTTGTACGCTGCTGGTATCTCCTTAAGCTTGGACAACGACGTGCTGGTGTGGGACTTCAACAAGGAAAATGTCTCTATTACAGCGTAGTTGGTATATCGCGCGCTTGTAGAAAGGTCATCCTTCCTCTCGGTGGATGACTCCTTCAACAGAATATGGCTTGTCCCTTTACCTCTTAATATTAAATGCTTTGGTTGGTTGTGCATTCATCGTAAAATATTTACATGGGATTCACTCCAGAAGCGTGGCCTCTCAGGGTCGGGGAGATGTTGTCTCTGTTAATCTAAACAAGAAACGGTGGATCATGTTTTTGGCAGTTGTGAATTATTCCAGGTAGTGTGGGGTTTTCTTAGCAGGCATCTATCCTTCTGTTTTGTTTGGGACAAACCATGCCTGTTAGATAATATTCGTGGCTTTGTTAATTCATCTTCTCACCTAATGGGTGTGTTGCTGGCCATTTTTTGGTCTGTATGGAGGGCCCGTAATGATGTCATCTTTCAAAACGGAAGGGTTGACCCTTATTTGGCTAGATCGAAGGCACTAGGTTGGCTTCACGCCTATTATATGTGGCATAAAATGTCTAGCTGTAACATTCCTCTCCCACTGGTGATTCAGTAGGGTATCGTTGGCTTCTTTGATGGTGTCAAGCATGGTGGGATATGTGAGGTTGGGATGGTCATTAGATTGGGCCAGTCTTGATCTTATAGACTTAAGCTGGGCATTGGTGCTGGAACTAATACTAAGTCGGAGGTTTTAGCACTCTAGGGTCTTTTGTATTTTGCAAAGGAGAAGGATTTCTCTTCCATCACGATTTTCGGGGACTTGAAAGTGATCATGGACTGGGCAAAGGGTGTTCATTCTCTACACTCTATTGATCTTTACCATTGGATTATGCAGGTTAAAAATCTCATAAATAGTTTCCAACAGATTTCTTTTAATCATGTTTATCGTGAGCTGAATTTGGATGCAGATCTTTTATAAAAGCAAGCTCTGGGGGGAAGAATGGAAGCCATTGTCTGGAAATTGGTCAAGATGGGAAAAAAATTGAGAGCGGCTCACTAAGTATAATGTAGTGGTGGTCTCTATACTTGACAATGTCGGACATAATGAAGGATCTATTACTTACTGGTTCTGAATAGTTTGTTGTCTATAGCTTATACCGAATATGTAGTTATGGTCTTAGGTGGTTATGTATTTTTCCTGGTAAATAGAATTTATGATTGTAAGTCTTAACTTTTTCTTCTATATAAAGTTGATTTTTTTGTGTGAAAAAAAAGAGAGAATACCACATTCAAGTTAATGTACTATGAACCCATTAATCATTAGTTAAAAGATCAAAAATATTTTTATATAATACCTAGGTTAAAAAGGAAAATCAGCATTGCTAAAACAAAAACAAGCTCTCACGACCTTAATAGAGAAGCTCGGCATTATACAAGACCTAAAACAACATGGGAAGCAAGCCTTATCTAGTTTTTGTGATATTGAGAAAGTGAAGGGTGAAACACATTATATCTTATAATGCCCTACCTATGCACACATTAAGCTTGTATTTCACACTATTTATAACATTGCTCATCTTCATAGCTTGTTGACTCATGAAAACCAATAGAACTAAGAAAGTTTTCATCTAATGCTTTTAATCCTAGAAACAAAAGTTAAAGCAAATCAACTAATAACATATCATTTTTATTCAGGTTTGATAAAGTAAAGTTGGTCTCATTAGACAATAACCATCAATGTCATCATTAACAAGATTGGACTTCTTGTCATCATTCTCTTATATATCAATGAAATTGCTCTTCTTATAAAAATTATTGAACCCCCCCCACCCCCGCCCTTTATACAAGTTTAATTCTTGTAGTGGTCTAACCTTTCTACTTGTTTTGGCTAGTTGGTCTATTGGTTATGTGTTCGTCACTTTCTACCTTAGGCACTAGGGTATGTTATGATCATTTCATTTTAAGTGACCCGAGGTGGGAAATTGACTAGGGTTTGTCTACTGTACACTTTGGAATGAGAAAATTTGTGATATTTATTATAAAAAAGAGGCTGAATATAAATATCATTTCCTTTAGACATGCACTCACCTTAACAAATTAATTGTGAGTTTCATATTTTATTTACTCTTCAATCAATACCGCCCCCATCATCCCATAAATATTAAAACTACCCTATTTTTTACATAATCTCGACCATTATAATTTTTACCTTCTTTAATTAGTTTTGCATTGTTGTGCATGCATTTGAATTCAAATGTAAAATTTCTCCATTTTCAAGGCTATATTATATTGATTCTTCATATGGGGTGCTAGGGATGAGAGAGGTCACTCCCATCATTACCACAGGTAGAAACATTAACATTCAGCCACCCTCCATGATAAGCATGGATGGCATTCTTGTGTAGGGATAAGGGAGATGGAAAATATGAGTGCTTTGTGGTGAACTTAGTAGATGAAAGATAGAAGATCAACCCTTAAATTGAGAATAAGAAAATACATCTACACAAGAATAAATACAATAATGTATAGAAAACCCTTAAGGTATGGTGACACCATCAATTACTTCTTCTAGAAGGAATCACTCCATAAGTCATGCTCACTACAATACAATCCTCAACATGTCTAATAGAATGATACTCATGTGTATATGTACTTTCTCACTAACATTCCTTGGGGTCCATGCCAACTACCCTTCTTATGCCAACTACCCTTCTTAATATATTATTCCCACTAACTACCTAATTTGCATATTATTACCCACTAGCTACCAAGAGGGTCTTATTATATGATTATGGCCACATTACATTAATTATTCTCCCTCGGTAGCCCATATTTTCCTCCCTAGGTATATTACATTCCACTCCCTTTTGCATGTTCATCCTCAAAACACAAGTGGAAGTTATATAATATGATTTATTGAACAAGGTAAGTGTCATAGGGTTACACCAACCCAACTCAAACCATTGTGATTTGTCTTCTAGTAGCCCGTGCGACACTACCTGGATCCTCGTCGAGGGTGAGACCAGCTCATTAGGTATCCGACAAACTACGCCTAACCTATAGAATACCTTTATCACCTATACTCTTGTTCAATTTGTTACTTGGCCAATTCTTATGTGTGAACATCCAACAGTAAACACAGTAACCAACACTTAGCCAAATTCACAATAACACAAAAGAGACACAAGAAGAATGATTGAGGCAGCACCCCAAGATGAGCATGCTTAACAACTTGTTTTTGCATAGAGAGGAGCAAGGTTATGTATAGCCCAATATGGGGGAGATGTTGTCACGTAAGATAATGCAACGTTACACTACCAAAAATAAAAATAATTAAAAAATTCATGTTGGCTCATCGAATAAAAAATTAAACCAAAAGAAAAGTAATTAAAAAACCCATGTCTGCTCATAAAATATAAAAAAATTCTTTGGATGTGTAAAAATATCAAGATAAAAAAATGGCACGTCAAAAAATTGGATATCTCTCGATGCTTAATAGATTTGGGTTTAAGATGATCTATGTTGGTATATATATAGTGAAAGTTACATATACAATGGTTACAACAAGTTGAGGGCGTTCGCAAACCAGCCAACCCTACGGAGTGCCCAACTCGGCTAACTCCCAAAAGAAACCCCAAGAACTTTCTGCCACAACTCTGCCACAGCCATGCGTCTATCTTGTCGACTCTTCTACCACCACCGCGGGGCTTCCACCATAACTCATATCACCTACATGAACTCTACCCAAGTGTAATCCTCAATAGTGTTAGGATCGCCCCTGTGGCTTGCACCCTCTAGCTTCACTAAAGCTCATCCCCTTGGATGCCTTCACTTGGTTTCTTGGTTACCTTTCGCTTGACTCTCGTGGGGAAATATATAAGTGTGCTCGTCACATGAGTGTGACCTAAGCATGGTCACACTCCATTGATCCTACGCCCACCCTCCCAACACGCTAAGTCTGAGCATCTTCTCCCCATCCGCAACATTCCACTGTGTTGAGACTTCCACCTACTCGTGCAACCCCCATTGAACCCAACTTTCCATGCCTTGGATGTCTTTGGTGTGGGTGCTTACCCCATCACTCGATGGCATGCCCTTTGTTATCCAATGTCTGCACGCTTTCTTATCTAGCTTGGCACACCTCCTCTGTCTAGCTTCCAAGTTGTATTGTTATCGATGAGTTTGTTACCAGCTCTTGTTGATGATGATGTCACTTTCCCATCGATGCCTCTTGGAGTTGCTTGCCTAATCAAGCCTCTCGTTTGCCTTTGGTTATGCCAAGGGATCCCAATTAAGGTTGTGAAGCCTATATTGGTCTCTTAGGTGAGCTCTCATGATAAGATTGTCCCATGTGAAATGGGTTGGATAAGTGCCTTTGCTGAAATCCATTACATCCTCCCCCACTCCAAAGTGGTGTTGCCCTCGACAACATCTCCGCAATGCATGTCGCACCCAAAAACATCAACTGCAACTGTCACTACCATGATCACCATCGCATCATTTCTCCACTTAGTCAACAACAGTCTTGTACTCCCCCGGCTCTCTACAACTTGTTGTCAAGTCGGAGTTCTAGGTTCACACACCTCTATGCCACTCACCTGAGTCTTTATATGTCACGGTTGATCCCTTGCAATAGTCATTGCTGCAACTAAGTATTCACAAGAAGCCTCCTCAAAAAATGCACCTACCCAACCTATTATTATCACAGTACTTAGCCAACTCTGTCAAGTCTCCATTCATTGTTAACCCCCATCTGTCGAACTGATTGGGTAGTTAATCCAATAGTCATGCTCAACCACCGTTAGAATGAACTTCCTCAAGCCAAAATTATGTTTTCCCTTCTGCATATTCGATTTGCTAAATGTCAAATTGTCGAATCTGGGCAAATCCCTCCCCTTTGTTGCACTACTACCGAATTTCCTTACGCAACTCAACACTTCACTTAGCTAAATTTTGTTTAAGGCAACCTTCACAAGATGCATATGACTTCACTACCACGTCAAAGGCAATGATTCGATATGCTCACTTCTCATCTTGGGAAAAATGGAAAGTGATGCCCAAGGATAAGAAGTGAGCAGTCATCTACCCATCTGTCATCTGCCCATCATCGATCATCTACCCATATGTCTCATGCATGCTGCATAAATACTTCAAGGTCACCTTTGCTCCCATAGAGCTACAACCCAACTCCTCCAATCCAATTGTTTTTAACTCGAATTCATGAATTTTGAAATCTAACTCGCACAAGTCTATTGCATGGTCCATCATCACCAAAGGTGCTTCTTCCATCTCGACCTGTTGTTGTTTCCTCTTGGCTCAATGCTTTACTCATTTGCGCATCCCTTTGAAAGGTGCTCAAGTCTTTCTCACATACCCCTCCTGGTACTGCAATCTCTCTAAGACAGGTTGCTCATCTTATCGTTCATTGTATTGTTGAAGGGTGCCTAATGGGGCCTCTGCCTCCTGTTGTTTAGGGATTCTACCTTATGATATAGGGTCTTGGGGTGACCAACATACTAAGTTTTGAATTGCATACATACAACATAACAAAAACATTTATAAGGAAAATAGGGCCGAAAGAACATGTACCTTATTATTTAAGGTTAATCCAAGATTTAGTCTTTTCTCCAAATGCTCCTCAAGCTTTAGGTCTTAAGTACCTGCAAAAGAGATTGATATCTTTCTACAGAGATCTTAGTTTTGATATAAGGAAAAATGAAAGATTATGATTGCATATAAAGATAAATAGCAATATATTTCATATTTCATAACAATAAGAATACATGTGCACAAAGTATGGAAGAAAATCACTCTTTATTCATAAGTAGCAAGGAACATTACAACCCTGTCTGAGACCAGCCTCTCTGCTGACCAGGAACTGAGTTCTCTTGCTCCTTTCTCCAATGTATTCCTCTCACATAACCTTGCTCTTCTTACTTGCTTCCCCTATCCTCTACCCCTCCCCTCTATATATACTTGCCGATGAGGAGGAGTTATGAGGCCTAGGATGGTTAGAGAGGTTGGGGAAGTTATGATTTCAAACCCCACTATCCCTAACTAATCATGCTTTAATTTTTTAAACTTTTGTCTTAAGGTAACTGCGACTCATATATAGGCAGATCACGGATGAATTGCGACCCTTATGAAGGAAACCCATGAATGCAACATTTGATCATCCATTCACGGGCTGCATATGGTGCTACCTGCTAATTACTCGTGACTTGCAATAAAAGGAGTCGCGAATGCAAGACAAACTCCTTGAAAAACATGGGCAAGGCTGAAGGAAGTAATGTGCATTAAGGCTTCTCTTCAACTATAGTTTTCAGGCTACTTCAATCCATAATGCCCTTTTGTGTACCGGCATGCTTAGTGTCAGTACTCGAATGGAGAAGTGTAGTTTCACAGTATAACAAATGCCCCCTAATGTATGAGGTCAGAGGGAAGCGATGGCCGAAATACATTACAAATATTTTATCATGGAGAGACTCAGTTATCAAGGTCACAGACAGGTACCTGAAATAGATAGATCAAAGTCATGTACAAAATCATTAGTGAGGATGTCATGTTCAATAAAGTGGAACACTAGCTCCTTTACAATATTCAATTACATCATATGGTACAGGAAACATGGCCACACATGTTTTACAATGGTGGATCAAAGCCACAATAATACAATGATGACTCTTCAATAGCTGGAAGTAGTGTCACAAATTATAGCACAATCTTGCGCAACTTAGGTTATAGAGGTTGTAACCTAAGGTCTTCATCCAAATTCATAGAAACTACTACAAATCCTACCATGTTAATATATGAGTTGAAGTCAAACATGGAAGGAATCCATCTGAGTATCCGTGAATGAGTTATAGTGACCACTGATGCAAAGGATCTCACTAATAAGAGTAGTGAATCCCAAGGTACCATCTTTAGAACTCTATATCTTCTTCTACAGGAGGTACTGATCGGAAGCTGCAGTGTGAGGAGGAAGGAAATGAATCCTTCAACTGATCACAAGAGTAACTAGAAGACTAGATAAGGGAAGGTGGACACAAGGTAATCTCAGGGATGAAAATGATAAGGATCAGGATGATCAGACAGGGATGAAGATCCTTGAACTGTGAGAATGACACAGAGATGACCCAAGGCAACTTTAGACTTACAAACGGTAAAACTAGACTTATCGGTCAGGTAGGAGACATGAACAGATTCCCCATGTATTAAGGACAAGTGGAGGAGTAATGACTCAAAGTGATAGTTGAACTGAGAAGTGAAAAACTAAGACATAATTAGCTAGAGGCTCAAATGAGTGGTTTGTTCAAGGATGACATGCTGCCAACAAACTTATAACCCAAAGAGTGAAATTCTTCCTTTCCTTTCTTGTTAAGTTTTAGCGAGTCCAAGAAAGTCAACTCGAGTCTTTCTTCATTTTTTACAAGCTTGAAGACAAGAGAGAATAATTCTTGATATGTCATTGATCTGTGGATTTTACGAGCCCGAATTAGTGAATGCTCGTCGGTGCTTTCATAGTTTTAAGAGTTTGAAAACTCCAAAGAAGACTCCAGGGGGGTGCTTTTTTGTAAATTTAGTTTCCCGAGTCCGAAAATGTATAAAACAATCCAAAGGAGAACTCTCTTAGCTTCTAAATAACTCAAGGTATACCTTTTTCATACTTAGTCAGCAAGGTCCAAAAAAATGGGTAAACTATCACCTAATCGACGCTCCTTTAAAAGTAAGCACATAGCCTTAGTTTAACGAGTGTTAAGGAAGGAAAGATCACTTGGAAAGTTCCATTTATTTACGAGAATGGGACAAACAACAATAAACTCGATGCTTTGTACTGGGGTTTAACGAGCATGACAATGATATAAAGAACACTCAAAATATTTTTCATGTTTAGGTCCAGAGCACTGAAAAGAGGAAACTAAGCTCGAACAAGTTCGTTTTCCGTAAGTTTACTCCTCCAGATTCGGAAAAGAGATAAACCTATGCGTGAAGATACTCTTCTAGATTCTGATGAGCTCGAATTAGTGAATGCTCGTCGGTGATTTCATAGTTTTGAGATTATGAAAACTTCAAAGAAGACTCTAGGGGGGTGCTTTTTTGTAAATTTAGTCTCCAGAGTCCAAAAAGGTATAAAACAATCCAAAGGAGAACTCTCTTAGCTTCCGAAGAACCAAGGTATACTTTTTTCATACTTAGTCGGAAAGGTCTAAAAAGGGGTAAACTATCACCCAACCGACACTCCTTTAAAAGCAAGCACATAGCCTTAGTTTAACGAGTGTGAAGGAAGGCAAGATCACTCAGAAAGTTCCATTTATTTATGAGAATGGGATAGACAACAGTAAACTCAATGCTTTGTACTAGGGTTTAACGAGCATGACAATGACATAAAGAACGCTCAAAATCTTTTTCATGTTTAGCTCCAGAGCACGTGAAAGAGAAAACTAAGCTTGAACAAGTTCATTTTCCGTAAGTTTAGTCCTCCAGGTCTGGAAAAGAGATAAACCTATGCCTGAAGATACTCTTCTAGATTTTGAAGAAAATAGAGTATTCCTTTTTTATACGTAATCCACATGGTCCTAAAAATGGTTAAACTATCACCGATGTGGATGATCATTCAATTACTTTAACGAGTATGAAAGAACAAGTAACTCAATTATCTAGTCAATTTTAAGGAGTCAAGCCAAGGCTTAAAGATAACTCCATAAGGGCAGGATCCTTATAATCAAGGGTAGCTTGGTAAAAGATGCAAAAATGAGGTTCATTTTGGTATAAAAAATAACTACAAAGGCTCCCGCAACCTAGCACAACTGCGGCATGGGCACCAGAATGACAAGAAAAAGTTCTAACTGGGGTTGCCCATGTAAAGGAGGCCCTAACCATGGAAGAACAATGATGTTTGGAGGGTAAGGAGTGGTCATACATCGTAGTCCATGGATGAAAAGAGGTCATAAAGTATATCGGGGGATAAGGTATAACTGCAAAATATACAGAGGGAACCAAATCCTACCCTATATGCAAAGGAAATCATTCTTCAGTTCATCCATGACCTGTAAAACTTAGGTAAAAACACATTATATTAGTTCATATAACAGAAAAATAACTTCAACTATACAAAAGTGGGTAAAAAATAAAATTTGTTACTATAAATAGTTGAAATTAGAATAAAAAACATACCATTTGAGTTTTTACCATATTTGGACCATTTTACTTCTTTACTTCAAATGATCAGTGTGGGCAATCCGGTGGACAATTCTTCATTATGTGAAGTGCAGGTGATTCATATATCCCTCTACTTTATTTTCATGCCTTTAATTTTTAGATTTCATGTTTAAATTTGGGTTTTTGGCCTGCCCTAAAGGCACTACGCAGTAATCGTGGGTAGCCTTCTTTGAAGTCGCGATTTCTCATGGTAATTGCGGGTTGATAGTGAGCAACCTGCGAATGGATCGCATTGTTTACACTTAACATCGCGATTACTATGAAAGGATGGTTTTTAACAAAAACTAATGGTTAAAATGTTGTTTAGGTAGGTGACCATGGTTCTTGAGTGCCGTGAAAGGGAACATGAGGAAGATCGGTTGGCAATGGGTGATCCCATGACTTTAAACACTCTTAAAAGGTGTGGTTCTCTCAAGTCCTACCGCACGTCAAACACTTATGGGAGAAAAATTGGAGCTTACAATGGACGATATACATTTTATCATGTGTTTGTCTCACAGAGGGGCACCTGTGAACATAGAGGGTACCGGCCGAGGGGGTGATCCTCTCAGTGTTCAATATTACATCAGCACGTATTGTGTACAAGGGACTCATAAATCGGGGACCCAAATCCCGATCTCATAGATCACTAGATTTCCTTTGAAAGTGATAGTGATCACCGTTGTCAGAGTGTTGGGATCATTCGCTTTACATTTGGTTGTGCGGACTCATATACGCATAGCAGTGGAGTGCCTACGGGAAGTTATCTTTGACTGGTGTTCAGGATTAGTCTTGATCACGAAGAGACAACTTTATGATTGCAGGAGAGGAAGGAAGAAGAACTTTGGGTATGTGAGCATTTTAGTGTCGTTCTTCTTCGAGAGGGTTCCTACCCTCAACCCTGTTGTTACACTGCCACCTTCCCCACCCAACGAGCCTAGACTTACGCGGTGGGTTGATATATTTCTCCACCAAGGTGGTCGTGGTGGAGTCTAGAGTGGTGATGGTGATGACTTCTACTCGTGGTGGAGTAGACAGGTGCCTGCATTAGAGTAGTTTCCCTATATGGGTTTAGATTTCTAAGGCAATCCTGAGCTCTCTCTTCCTCCTAGAGGAGCATGGGGAGATATGGGTAAGTCTTTTTACTTTAATATTTAATTTTTATGAGATTTTGTCATAAATTTGTATATACATATGTACTTGAGTCTGATATGTTTTGAATGGCATGCAGATATAGGACCTGTCTGACTAGATGAACATCCGAGGACCTTCGTTCGACCAATGGAGGTTGGTGGTGATGGAGATATGCTCCAAGTTGTAGAGGGAAGCTAGCCAGGCTTACCCACGATGTCCCCACATTGAGGATGGAGAGGATTCCAATGGCAATGCATCAACATGTCGTAGGAGTACCTCCATCTTGGTAACTCCTTCGAAGGGTGACCCGGGCTGTACATTGTTATCGAGAGGCTGTAAACTGAGGAGGATGAGGAGCATTCCTAGTTCTAACATATGATGGATTTTGATCCCAGTTTGGATTTTGGATGTACTTATTGATAGGATATTCGGATCAAACTCGATGTATATGGACATATATATATATATATATATATATATATATATATATTCCAATGGCAATGCAGCAACATGTCGTAGGAGTANACCCGGGCTATACTTTGTTATCGAGAGGTTGTAAGCTGAGGAGGATGAGGAACATTCCTAGTTCTAGCATATGATGGATTTTGATCCCAGTTTGGATATTCTGATCAAACTTGATATATATGGACATATTTTACACACACACACACACATATATCTCATTATTTACATGTGTTCCAAATGTATATTTATATTTTAATTTTACAATGTGTGTGACAAATGCCAATCTAATATGTAGTTCGCAAATGCATCAATGATTGTATTTTGATTCCTTGAAATGTGATTATATGAAATATGTTCAAAATTCATTTCAAATAACCCGATTCTTAAAAACTGATGTAATAAAGTAGGGTGTCTCACTTGGTAAATTCCATTAAGCTGAGAGACAACTAACTGGGAGTCAAGCTTGAATTCTAGGCAGGTGATACCACGCGAAATAAAATCTCAAAGAAGCTCAATGACCCAAGCAGTTGTCCTGTGGGTGCATAAATGACCCAAGCAGTTGAAGCCAGATTGCAAGTGTGATGGTTGGCGCCATTAGCGAACCCTACGAACTACTTTGAATAAATTTGAAACAACAATAGACTACATAAGAAACACTAACCAATAACGACCATTGTACATACATATACATTAATAATACAAGAAAAAAACATCGTGCCTAAGAATAATACATTTTTTGGGTAGAGCCCATTTCTAGGCTCCGTCAGCTTATTACAATCGTAATTGATTAACTTGTATGCTCCCTTCTTCAGAACTTTAGACACGGCGTCCGAGCCTAACCACATGGATTTAAATTTTCCTGCCCCTAGGGGTTCCTTGTCTTGATCCCAAAGCAAGACAAGTTCTCCTTTAGAGAAAACCCTGGGTTTTACGGTTTTATCATATTGTTTTTTTCACCCGGTTCTTGTGTGCCTCGTTTGCAGTGAGCGCATCTATGCGTCGCTCATCTAGATGCTCTAAATGTAGCAAATGTTCCTCAATATTAGTAGTGTCAGGAAGTACGTGAATGGAAATTTTCAAAGATGGTATCTCGCATTTAACAAGTGTGACTGCTTTCACCCCATGAATGAGCTGGAAAGGTGAGAAACCTGTGGCAGTGTTCACATTCGTTCTGTATGCCCAAAGTGTTGGATACAACATGATGTACTAATTTGACTTACTCGTGTTTATCGTGTGTTTGAGAATGGTTTTCAAGGTCTTATTGACTACCTCTACTTGTCCATTCGCTTGCGTGTAGAAGAAAGATGAATGGTCTTGCCTAAAACCTAGCATTGTGGTCAATTCGGTCTTCATGTTGTTCTAGAAGTGACTGCCATGGTTAGTGACTATCTGCTTCGGGATACTAAACCTAGCAATAATCTGGTTGAAAACAAAATACGTTGTCGTTTCACTGTCAGCTTGAAATGTAGGAATTGCTCTACCTAGTTCATGAAGTAGTCGACAACGACAATGATATATTGTGCCCCCAGTAGACATTGGGTTGCATGTCATGGAATCAACCCCCCACTTGGTGAAGGGCCCTACACGGATGACAACGTTTCACTGCTTCCACACAATCTTTGAAGATGGTGGACAGACATACCAGACACGTAAAATATTATGGGTCATTGCTAACCCAACTAAATGACCCCACATGCTCCGATGTGAGAATAATTTAGGACATGCTTAGTCTCTTCATGGATGAGACACCGATGCAAGATATAATCTACCCCTTGTCTATACAAAGTATCACCGACTATACGGTAGTTTTTTGCATTCACTCGTAGCTTACATCGATCTTCTCGTGAGAAGGTCGCAGGACATTTCAAAGTCTGGAGATATACTAGAATATATCTGTACCAAGGATCAAAGGTCGAAATTAAGAAGATGTACTCATCCAGAAATAACTCATCTTCTATCACTACAATTTCTTCATTTGGGAATTCTGAAATCAATTCCATGAACACTAAGGCCTTCTTAGATTTAGCAGACTGGAAATCAAGGTCAAACTCCTAGAGAATGACGATGCATTTATTAAATTTTCCCCTGATTGTTTGTCGGGATAAAACCTATTGGAAAGTATTTACATCCGCAACCACGGTGGTTGTCCTCAGTAGAATATAGTGCCTTAACCTCTGGACGACATAAACTGTCGCCAAAGCTAGTTTCTTAACGTGAGAGTATCTTAGTTAAGGAACTACTAGAGCGTGACTAAGATAGTAGACAACATGATCATGGAGCTCGTTACCTTCTTGAACCAACACCATTCCTATCGTTGACTCAGATGTGGCCAAATGCATTATAAAGTCTTTAGTGTAGTTTAGTGGACGCAAGAGAGGAGTTGATAGTAGTGCCTTTTTTAATGCCTCGAAAGATTGTTGTGCAGCTTCATCCCACATGAATGGGGTGTATTGCTTAATAAAGAGCATGAAACCCTTGGTGATATTGGCATAGTTTACTATAAACCATCGAAGAAAGTTGGAATTTCCCTACAAACTTTGCAATTGCCTGATAGATCGAGGAGGAGGCAGATTGACAATCGCCTCAACTTTTAAAGAATCCACTTGTATACCCTTATTCGAAACTATGAATCCAAGTAATCCCCTCGACTCGATGTAGAAGACACACTTATGGGGATTTAAGTGGATCTTATAATGTCTGCATCGTTCAAAAACTAAATGAAGATGATCTGGATATTCCTTCCTCTTTCGAGAATGGGCAGGCAGATCATTTAAGTATGGCTCGACAATGTGCTTAATGTCATGGAAAGCAAAGTTCATTGCCTGCTAAAAGGTTGCTCCAGGTTTTTTTAAGCCAAACGACATCTTTTTATACACAAATGTACCCCATGTACAAATAAAGGTCATTTTATGTTTATCTTTCGGTTTGATTTGAATCTGGTTGTAGCCTGAAAACCCGTCCATAAACGAAAACACCTTAGTACCCGCACAAGCATCAATGATCTGGTTAATATATGGCATGGGGTAATTATCCTTGGGACAATCCTTGTTTAGATCATGAAAATCTGTACAGACGCGTATAGTCCCTTATTTCTTGTCTACCGGAACAAGATTGGATACCCATTCCGTTAGAGAAATTAGGTAGATAAATATGGATTTCAACAACTTTTCCACTTCAACCTTGACGCTTGCCACTTTTCGTGGCTTTACAGGTCTGAGATTTTATTGAACATGTTTGACATTAGGGTAAGTTCGGATTTCATGTTCTACAATCGATGGATCAATTCCTGAGATCTCCTCGTATGACCAGGCGAAGACGTTGTGAAATTCCTTAAATAAGGAAGTGTAAATGGCAATCTATTCAAGAGAATAGTTTGCACCAATATGTACATTTTCCACAACATTCGGTTTCACAGAGATATTGATCAGGATTGTGGTAGATATGTTTTCCATGTTCCCCTCAGCAAATATTCCTTCCTTGGGAAAAGGATTAACGGGTATATCAACACCTTCTACTAGTCTCACATGGAACTCTGAATTTTTTATTTTGCTTAGTTCTGGAAGAAAGGACTTGTGATGAAGGTATTCACAAGTTTTTTCAGGTCTAATCATGGATTCTAGAATGGTTTCTTCAGATGGCAAAACCATATCTAAACAATCGTAAGAATATGTAGAGTTCTTTGCCCATGTGGGCAAGTAGGCTTCATTTGACTCTTCTAAGACTGGAGGAGTCGTGATGGAATCAACAACAACATCATATATAGCTTGATAAGCTACCACTATTGTTGATAGAGGCACTTTAGGTTCTTCTTGCGAAGGGAGGACCTAGGGGTCAGTTCTATCCACAACCGTAGAGATATCCTTCCCAACACAATGAAGCTAAGTAATTTATGGGAGCTGGTATATTGAACATGCCCATTAACGATGTATACATTCCAACTCCCAAACTTTCACTAGTCGGACGTGCTTGATTAATTAGGGGTATGATAGTCTCATTGGTCTCCAAATGACCCTTCTATGTATAAGTCAGCTGGTCAATTGTAGCCCAACTTTCCTTCATGTGGAAACACAAGGACTCGAAAGACGGACGAAGGAATAACGCACATTGTATATGTCCAACTTCCCCCCAAAATTAGATTGTAGTTAAAAGGATCATCAACCACTTCAATTTCAATAGAGACTGCTTTTGCTGCCAACTTTATTTTGAAAGATGGCAAGATACCATGCAGACATAAATACCTTCTGTTGAAAGCAGTCAACAAAGTATTTGATGGGACCAACTCAGGGGATCCCAAAGCCTTCCAGAATGAAATTGACATCACACATGTGGAAGCACCTTCATCAATAACTGTTCGTCCAATGGTTTTTCCTCCATGGAAGAAATCAATAGATAAGCCCACGTGGTATGGTAGGCATGGTTTAACCTCAGAAAGATTAAAATTAGCCAACAGGATCACAGAGTCCATACTGCCTATAGCTTCTAAGAGTGCCTCTTACTGGGAAGGACAACTCTGTAGTACTTCTAAAGCCGACATTGAACAAGGTGTTTGGGATAAATATTCTACAACGGAGTAGTTTGAAGCAACCATCGAATTACAGTTATGAAATGTCTTCTTAAAGACACCTTTAGGTATCTTAGGCATAGGTTCAGCCAGTTTTTCAATTGTAAGTGGGGCTGAAGGTTCGACAATTGACTTATCTTTTTGTTGGGACTCTGATTCATAATTTTTTGATCTTGATTGTAACAAAGTACTGGATGAGACCATATTAATATAAGACTGATCAGTTGGAGGAGCACCTGGTGTGCCCCCAACATATTTTGAACCAGAAGCTGCATTATATCCTTGGGGAAATGGATCCTTTAGGACAACCGGTTGTTGTTGTTTTAGCAACTCCTATGCTTGATCTATCAAGGGGCATTGGTAGGTCAGATGGTCTCCTTGTCACAACTTTCAAGGAAATTTGACCTTCTTCTTCTCTTTCTTACCCCCCTCAACATTGTTCGTGGGATTTTGTTTGTTTTAGTTCCCCTCACCCTTCTTCCCTTTGTTCTTTTTCCCATCAAGCTACTGATTTCCCTTTTGGGAAGACTGTGCTGAAAATAAACATTGGCATTTTGAGGTGAGGGAGTGGCAACCTTAGCTACCTCCATTGCAGACTACTTCACTGACATCTCATGGAGCTGGTCAACCAGTGACTCTACATTGAGTGTTTCTACATAACCTACCACACCATCGGCATAGGGTCCAGGCTTGGGTTTCTCAAAGTCTATAGTAGACCTCGGTGCCTCAGGGATAATTTCGTAAAGAATCCCACATTGAGCGTAGATCAAATCTAGCTGTTGGGCCCTTAGAATGGCTTCTTTCTCCGTAGTCACTCCCTATGTGGAAATGTCTTTTGAAATATAAGGTAGTAAAGACTTCAAAAACCATTCGAGTAAGAACTCAGAAGGAATATTGGATTTGATAAGCCTCTTTCTCCTTCTCCACTCCTGAATGTGATTAGATATATGAGTGGCCTTGTTTTGTCTAAAGGTCAAAAAAGGTCCGTGTCGACATCATACTGGACATGAAGTTGAAAGTGATTCAAGAACACGATTTCTAAGTCAAGAAAAATGTCGTATGTGGCCGATGGGAGTTCAATGTACCACTTTGTCGGTACATTAATCAGCGATCGGTTAAATAGCCTCAACCGAACGGAGTCATCGTTCAAGTAATTAGAAGAGCACCTTAAATGGAAAGTTGTGATATGAGCACCTGGGTCTTCACCAGTTTTCCCTTCAAACTTTGGAATGTTTGCAGGTAATTTGATTGGGACAGGTGCCCATGTCGCATTATGGCGCATGTGGTCATTCATCAGTTTTGATAAATCTGGCAAGTTTAAAGTTGCCAGAAAGGGAAGTCTTAGCCTAACCAGAATTTGGTATTGAGGAGTCTAGGGCGAGGAAGTACCTGCACCAGGGCTCCTAAAAGAGAGGTTGTGGTTTCCCCTAGCCATTGGCTGTGATGTAGTAGCATTGTTTGAAAAGGGTTCCACCCAAATGCTAAAGTATTACTAACCTGTGGCGTGTGGTAAGTTGTTCGAACAGTTCTAGCCGAAGTAGGAGTTGTAAAAGTAGGAGCTTAGATCCCCCCAATGAACAATGATAAAGGAGAGCTCCCAAACGGAGCAATCGAAACTTGACTATAGGTTTGAAAAATTGAAACCTGTAAAGGAGTTCTGGTTTCCAAATGACACACCAACATAAGTAGGTGATAGACCTACGTAAGGTGTGGATGGAGGAATGTGTCCTCCATTCCACAGAAATCCTTGAACAAAAGAAGTGGACCCACTAGGAACACTTTGAGTATTTTGTCGGAATGGAGAAGAAGTAAAAGGTGCACTGGGTATCCTAATAACCACCCCACCAGACTGGCCAATAATGTTTGAATGTGCTGAGGGACTAACCACTCGAGCACTATGAGAAAGTGGAGTTGAAAAGTTCAATGACACTATAGGTGCAACATGTGCATTAGGTATAGGAGCACTCACCAGTGGAGGAGAGACTCCGTTAGCCATCATGGCTGAAGTGGGGGTAGACATGCCTTCTCCTGAACTAGATGTACCTAAACTCAAAGGAACACCAGACTTGGGTGAAGTAAAATGACAAACTTTAACTAACACAGGGTCAATTAAGTCAGTGAGAGGTGTATTATAATTTCTTAGAAACTCATTAGCTTGCAGATATTCTATCTCTACTGGTGGAACTTCTGTCTGAATATGTCTAAGTTCTGGTTCACCTGGAACTTCACTAACACCGGTCGGTTCAAAAGAACTGGCTGTGTCTAGTCTCTACCTTTGAGGTGGTGGTGGAGGCTCCACTGTTGAAAGTGGAGGAAGGTTTTGCAACCTTCTAGACGTACGAGGAGGTTGGTCCTCCATAGCTAAAAATTGAGATCACGCACGTAAAGGTCAAACTAAAACACAAGCAAACGACATGGAACACTAAAAAAATATTCTAAGTATCACAAACATAGGAAAGCGATACATAAACCTTCCAATGGAACGTCTAGGATGATTAGGGCCCAGAAAAAACCAGTGAAGACCGAAGATTAGTTATTTGGCGTCTCGTGATGAGTTTTTGGGTGCAAGTGTTTGAATCACCAAACCTCCCTCCCGATTTGTCAACCGAGGTTACCTCCAAGTCTACCCTAGGAGCAATGGAAATATCCTTCCACTGCCACCCGTGTAATAACCTAAAGTCTAGATACTAAGGCTACCAAACTTACAACGAGATTCTGACAAAATAGTCGCAGGTCTGACTGGTGTGCAAAGGAAAGGTAGCTAAGCCCGAAATTACAACAACATTGACTCCTCACGGGGCCCAAAAAGTGGTACTTAAAGAACCCATGTACGCACAACAATCATGGTTTATGCTTGAACGAGGTATTGGATTGTTATCTCTGCAACCAAGCTCTTACTCGAACTCATGCTTAACTCTTGTGTGAGAGGAGCTTTCTGGTTGATCCCTTATTTACTTGGGCACTAAGTTTGAGTTGAAATGCTCTTGGATAGTTAAAAAAGTTCCCTAATCCAAGAACCTAGCCTTAGCTAGTTGATGTAGAACCTAAAAAGAAAAATGTTGCTAATAAATTTTAAATTATGCATTCTTTTTAAGGCTTATATTACTCAAGGTGGCGAGAGTGAAACTCATGATGTTTTGACTCAACATTGAAAGCAAAGATGATGTAAAAAATTTCAAAAACAAATGTTATTAACAATGGTTTTTTCCTTTTTTCTTTTTGAAACAAATGAAATTGGTAAACAACTTTGAAAACACAAGACTTTTTATATTTTATATTTTTTGAAAATAATGGAAAATCAAGAATGCAATGAGCCTAAGCTAGGGATAGTCATGCAACAACAAATGCCTTGTTTGTTTTTCTTTTCAAAAAATCAAAATTTTGATGCAAATAATGCAACTAAGTAAGCTAGACTAAGCTGAATATGTATAAATGCAAGAAAAAAAAGTTCAGATTTTTAAAATGACAAACTTTAACAAGAACTGTAAATATGACCTAAACTCTAATTGGAATGAACTACTAGCTTTGAAAGACAAGTAGATCAAAAACTTGGTAAAAGTGACACATTCAGACCACTACCAAAGCAATCATATGTAGACAAGCGCACTAAAGGACTGACATAAGGCAACAACTCATAGAGACACTTGCACTTGAACCAATAAGGCCAAGAAGGAAAGACCTAAACAACTTGCACGCAAAAATTCAAACCTAACCCACTCAAATAGAAATTTGTTCAACAAGTAGAAATAAACTGCACTCAGTGACAAAACAACCTAAGCCAAGGAAGTAACCCTACAGGTGTACAAGAAGCCAAGATGTTGAATACAGGGAAAACCCTAGCAGATTGGACAACCTCTACAGGAAATCACGAATGTTATAACAACAGCCCGCGAATGAACCGCGAATGTCAATACATCAACCTATAAATCGCGACTGTATACACAACAACCCATGAATGACACTCAATTTTTTCAAAAGGAAAATTAATAAACCAGGGATCCTAAGTACAAAACAAGATTGACTGGAAGAAAAATATATGCATATCACTACATAAACAAAAAGAGCAAAAACTGGACTGGAAATTCTATTGGAAAGGACCCACAACAAGCTAGATTCCCCAACGGAGTCGCCAATTCTGTTGTTCAACCATTCCACATCATGACACAGGGTCCTGGGATCACCAACGTACTAAGCATTTACAAGGAAAATAGGGTCGAAAGAACAAGTACCTTATTATTGAAGGCTGATCCAAGCTTTAATCTTTTGTCAAAATGCTCCTCAAGCTTTAGGTCTTCAGTACCTGCAAAAGAGATCGATATCTTTCCACAAAGATCTTAGTTGTTATATAAGGAAAAATGAAAGATTGTGATTGCATATAAATATAAATTACAATATATTTCATATTTCATAACAATAAGAATACATGTGCACAAAGTATGGAAGAAAATCACTCTTTATTCATAAGTAGCAGGGAACATTACAACCCTATCTGAGACAATCCTCTCTACTGACCAAGAACTTAGTTCTCTTGCTCCTTTCTCCAATGTATTCCTCCAGCATAACCTTTCTATTCTTACTTGCTCCCCCTATCCTCTACCCCTCCCCTCTATTTATACTTGATGATGAGGAGGCGTTATGAGTCCTAGGATGGTTAGGGAGGTTGGGGAAGTTATGATTTCGAACCCAACTGTCCCTAACTAATCATGTTTTTATTTTCTAACTTTTGTCTTAAGGTAACCGTGGGTGCATATATAGGCAGCTTGCGAATGAATTGTGACTCTTATGAAGGAAACCCGTGAATGTAACATTTGATCATCCATTCGTGGGTTGCATATGGCGCTACCCGCAAATGACTTGCGATTTGCAATGAGAGGAGTCGTGAATGCAAAACAAACTCCTTTGAAAACATGGGCAAGGATAAAGGAAGTAATGTGAGTTAAGGCTTCTCTTCATTTATAGTTTTTAGACTACTTCAACGCATAATGTACTTTTGTGTACCGACATGCTTAGTGTCAATACTTGGATGAAGAAGTGACATTTCATATTATAACACCTCCTCAGTTCCCCCCTCATTCGACTTGTCACGCAAGTGAGACTTTGTTTCGAAGTAAGAAAGGATTGCTCCATCTCACATAGTATGCAACCTATTTCAATCGACTTATCATGTGACAATTGAGACTATGGGGTCTTGATAGCATGTATGCAAAAGGCTATGATGTATGTCGCATCACTTACCGGGAAATTCACACTTTTACTGTCACATTGATTTGCCATCAGACCAACTTGAGGAATCTCTTTCGCCTAGACATTCTTTGCATCCACCAACAACTCCTCTACCCATTGCTCGCATCCTTGGTTAAAAGCCTCCTTGCATTGGCCATTGTCATGAATTTACTTGTCTTACACAAGCGAACCCACCTCTTGGGATGCTTCATCTAGAATGTTATCACTTGTTCTTCACGTTGACTCATTGAAAGTGCTTTCCTCGATGACCTATGTTGTCATAGCTGGTGTAAGCTTCACCTTGCTTCCAACATGTTACAAATGGTCTACTGGAATGCACAACAACTTGAACTTCTCCACAACCAAGTCTGCCTCAACCTCCAACTTTTCCAACCTCTATGCCAAGCGATCAACTGCCTTTGTAGCCTTGAGGTTATCCCTTGTTGATTCTTTTTATTGTCATATGATGCCACAAGGCCTACCTGCAGGCGTGCTTAGAGTGCCAACCAGTTGCATGGAGGACATCTTAGGCATGCCCACCAACTTCGTTCTTAGCATCATAGGTGCACTCCAAGTCTCAGACTCACTGAAGAACACCAAATGACTTATAAATAGAACCAGAATTTCCTTGTCCAACTTTAAGAAGTGCTACTCCAAGACCAAGACCACCGAATGATCATCCAATGGAGCTACTTCTAAGTCCAACATTCACTGGTATTGCACAACCATCCTGATTACCGACTTCACTGTTGAATTCATCACCTTGAACATGGACTTGTTGAATTCAATTTGGCTATGAAGAGATGTTGCGGTTCCGCTTCTCACAAAACTGCGAGTGGCACTAGTGTCCACCAATGTGACAACCTTCAACCCACTCACTATCATGTCCATAAAGCAAAGACCATGTTGGTATACATCTTATGAACTATATCCTTGGTTTGTTTCCAAGTTGCCCAGGAATGTCGTCAATGCCTTAGCTACTTCCAAGAATTCTCCCAAAGCTTGCTACACTTGTGCACTCATGGATGCAAGATTCTTAGTTTTTTTCCCTTGGGTTTCTCCCAAATGTGCCACCAACTCTTCCTTCACTAGGAAAGTCTTATGAAGTGGTATTTGTCACAAAGGTAACAATCTTTCTTCTTGCATGGCTTCACAGATGGACTTGGTTGTGTATGCATGTTATCTTGGGCATCGTCCAACATGCTGAGCGACCCCACCCTGGACACCTCCCAAGCCTCTACTTGGGATGCCAATGCATGAAACCAATTTACCGTATTCCCATTTCACAAGCACAACCCATCAACCTTCACTTCATGCNCCCCCCTGGACACCTCCCAAGCCTCTACTTGGGATGCCAATGCATGAAACCAATTTACCGTATTCCCATTTCACAAGCACAACCCATCAACCTTCACTTCATGCATCTGGAATAACTACTGTATCTCTCATCCAAGTTATTCCTATTAAAATAATGTAACTTTAGAAGATATTCTATTTGTATTATTGTCATTCCTCCATTTGGAGATGTCCTTGATGTAATTGGCTATGTAAAATTCATAAGGTAAAACCTCCATTGTAAGTCAGGGAAATAACACCCACAAAATTAATTTATAAATATTATTTCGAGTCTTGATAGGTAGGTCGACCCTAATTAGAGAACATGGCCGACCTAGTTAGGTAATTAAGTTACTCAACTGATAAATATAAATAGGTGAGGTGCCTCATTCATTTTGTACACTCTTCACTCATGCAAGTTTGCTAGAGATAGAAGAAGTAGTGTGCCAGAGAGAGGGGAGAAGTTATCTTGGGGTCTTACACTGTCTTGGTTGAGTTCTATATTGAGGAAGTTTTGTGGGGCTGCCTTGTGGTTTCCGTAAGGAAAATCTATGTGTTTTTTTTTGTGCTTGTTGTTCTTTCAATGATCCTACTATTGTAAATTGTTTTAGAATATCATCTAATTAATTAAGAAAACTTAACATGGTATCAGAGCTACCTTGAAAGGAGACATTGTGCAACTAGGATTTGTTATTTTGAATAGCTCCCTCGACAGATCAACCAGAAAAGAGGGCGACTAGGATTTGTTATTCTGAATAGCTCCCTCGACAGATCAACCAAAAAAGAGGGCTCACTCAACTCACCCTAGGAGTGCGCATATTTCTGTGAAAACATAACTGAATTTTTATAAGTTTCATTTTTGGGCCTGACACTACTGCTGGGAAAAACTAGGGCTTCAGTTTTTTCAAGGTTCCATCATCAAGCTCAGGAAAATCAAGATACATCCTAGGTTGCCTCAGGGAGGCACATCTTTTCCACCACTAAAACGCGCAAGTGATCTCAACTAGAAAATTAGGGTTTTACCATCTAACCCTTAGTCATCCTGAAGGAGGTCATCAAGAAGCAATTTTTTCAAGTAAGTATTGTTTCTTCTATTTCCATTTGAGGTTCTCAGTTTGTTTAAGATGGAAAAAAATACCAACCTGGATGAGAAGATTGAGGGTGTTGAGAACTTCATAGCATGGAACTATAGGATCATGCTCATCCTATAAGAGAATGATTTGAAAGGATTCATAAAGGAGGAAGTTGCAAAACTAGAAGGAGATGAAGCAAAGGCCAAGCACAAGAAGGATACGATCAAGGCTAAGAGGATCATAGCTGGCTCCATCAAAGATAACTTGATCCCTCAAGTATATTCAAGGATAACACCATAGGAAATGCTTGATGCCATGTCCAACCTATTTGAAGGAAGAAATATCAATAGGAAGATGACCTTGAGAAATCAACTCAAGAGTTTGAAGGTTCAGAAGTCAAAGACCATGCAATCATACTTCACAAGAGTATCCCAAAGCAAGGAGCCACTGGAAGCTATTGGTGACGTGTTAGAAGAAGCATAAGTTGTAATGACCACCTTAAATGGTCTCCCAAGAGAATTGGAATATTTCATTCGAGGAATACGTTTCAAAAGAAAACTTACCAAGTTTTGAAAGTTATGGGAAGAATGTTTTAAGAAGAAGAAAAAATAACAGCCAAAGAAGATAAGTTGAATGAAAATGAAGATCAATATTTAGCATCCCATACCAAAGGAAAGAACAAGAGGAAGACTCAGTTATGATCATCCTCCCATAAAATCTCAAGGTTCTCACAAGAATAAGAAGGTCAAGAAGGAATTCTCAGCTTATGAATGCTTTACTTGACACAAGATGGGACACATCTTCATAAACTGTCCCCTGAAGGCAAAACAACTCAATAAGAGGAACAAAATATTCCAAGCCCATGCAGCTGAATATGGTGATCAAGAAGATGATAAGAGGCTTAAAGAATACGAAGATACTTGTGAAGGATATGTTTTGATTTCATCCCTCGCAGGTTCAGTTTCACTTGGAATTGATACTTGGCTAGTAGATAGTGGTGCCTCTAAGCACATGACATGTTACAAGGATTCACTCTCTTGTCTTGTACATAAGGATTCCCCACATAAAGTAATGCTTGGAGGTGATTACCAATATCCCATTAAAGGAATGGGAGAATCCTCTTATAAGTTGGACTCCGGAAATTCCATGAAGATGAAGGATGTTCTATATGTCCCAGGTTTAAAGAAGAATATCCTTTCTATATCAGCTTTAGATAAGAAATGTTTCAGAGTTTCTTTCGTAGACGGTGAAGTCCTCATATTGACAAAGGGGAAAACTATAGATGATGCAGTGGCGATTGAAGTTTAAGAAGGAGAACTTTACAAACTAAATGGGCATGCATATTCAACCCTGATGACTAGCACCGTAAACCCATGTGAACTCTGGCACATAAGCCTTTCTCATATGTATTACAAAGCATTGCCAATTGTGAGCAATGTGGTGGCAGGTTTACCAGAGATCCAGATAAACCATGAAGGTGTGTGCAAAGGATGTGCACAAGGAAAGAACACTAAGAACCATTTTCCAAGTAGTGAGAGTAAAGAAAAAGGGGATCTTAGATGAATGTAACTTTGATTTAAATTTCCATGATTGATAGAAGGTGAAAGATCCCCTAACAACCGCCATTACTATAAATTGAGGGTGAATAAGAGCTTCTTAGTGATTTTCATGGGCAAATAGAGGTTTAAATCGATTTTTAGAGGGGCAAAATTGTTTTATCCTGGATCCTCTTTTTAAATTCAATGGGGATAACCTCATATTCATTAAATATAAAAAAATAAAATGTGGGATAATCATATCTAAGGTGTTTAATAAAAAATTATCCCATTAAAAATTTAAAACTCCTAAATTTAGCCCATGGACTAAGATTAGCCCATAAAATTTTCCATCGAGTGCATGTAAAAGGATAAACAACTCAAGATTTGCAACATCTATCTTACACTTGGCAATCTTAAAATTATTACCACAAAAGGAGAACCTAGTTCCAACATCAGGAACGAGAAGAGACAAATCCCAAGCACCATACAAAGTGTGGTTGTAACAAGTTTCGTATTTACTTTGCAAATGCACAGGAAGATAAAAGTCATCGCTAGCCTCCAAGAATTGGATTGAATTTTGTGTGTACTTGGATATTTCTTATTGTCTTACCAGAACGAATGAAAATGAGGAAGAAGACCTAAAATTATGGACTTCACCTTCAAATAATTCCTTGCAATCACATTGGTAAGGAGTGATAAGAGATCACAACAATCCAACGTGTCAAAACTCAGTTGATAGTGTCAATTAAAGAGTTATATGGTAAATTTAATATAAGACTCACTTATAGTTTTCTCTTACTTTTTGCATCTTGACACATTTGATATTTTATGGTTGTCTCTGCGCCTTGACCCAATTGATATCATAAGGTGAGGATGTGCATGCATAATAATCCTTAGTTATGACTATGAGATGAGGATTTAAAGAGAAGAAAATGTAAAGACATTAATTTTTATACATATTTTGGTGGCGAGTGTTGAGGACACATGTTGTGAGAAGCACAAATGTTTGGAAGGACGAAGGGAGATCACATCATGATCATGCCACCCATCAAATTGAAGACTACTCTTAAGCCAAAATTTGTTTTGTTTTGTTTTTTGTTTTTTAATAACCATTGGTGCTTTGGTCCAAATGTTTTTTCTAATGCATTGTTTCTCCATATTGTGTGCTTAGTGACACCTCTCTATATGCATAAATCTACATAGATGCACAGTTTGTGATCCTAGCTAAATGTCGTTATTTGTAATTGCATGACATCAAGTGTTGTTTATATAGTTGTCATGAGTCCATGTTATTCATCCAAGAAATGAAGTCTTGTATAGGAGGACTCGTCAAACTTATCATTTGAATTTCATTTTAACAAAAAACGAGAGGACATTGGTAGCCATGTTCACATAGGTAGTAAGCACAAAGTTTTGGGCTCGTTTCAAGTCTAGTAGTAGACTAGTAGTTGTTCTCTATTGTTACAGTCATAGTTGCTAACACATTGTCACACCTTATATTGCAGCCCCAAGTGACTCGGGAGTGAGAATCACATCCTGGTCACTAGTGCCTTTGTAACGCCCCATTTTGACCTTACTACCTAGACTATCGTTACTTGTTGTATATGCTTATGATTGTGGGACTTCATCACTTGATGACTCTGTGGACATATGGATCTATTATTTTGCATAAATTATATATATGTGTGTGATGTTAATATTATGAATTATGATCCTATTTTGATTACGTCTCTAGCATGAAAATTTAATAAATTATGGTACGTGGATATCGATTTAAAGTTATGTTTCAGGTAAATGATTATGATTCCAGATGCATGGTACAACTGATTATATTGTTGTTCGTATTAACAAAATATGTATGTATATGTCGATAATTACACGATATTTTTGTTATGAGAATGATCGATAGGGTTAGAAGAGTTAAGGGGCAGTTGAGCCCTCAAAATGGAAGTACATCGATGATATGAGTTCAAATAGAGATATGGTATGAGAATGAATTGTTATTGTTATGTATGATTATTGTTATTATCATGATGTGTGGGTTAGTGTGGGGTTTTAGGAAACTCAACCGCCCAAATTGGTTCTTCAATGACAAAACATGAGTATGATAGTTGCAATGCAGCCACAATGTCGATGTAGACATAATCCCTTGTTCCATTAGGGGGGTGGAGGCATTACCCACTATTTATCCCCGAAACCCATAGTAATGGGAGGCTTGTGCTATGACACACTCCATCAGAAACCGGAAATCATAACACCCAATGGTTTGTAACAACCATTCTTGACTTTCTGACTCCGACCTCTATGTTTCATAAGTCAAGAGTCAAATGTGGGAACCACAAACAAATTCTCAACGATTAACCCTTGAATCCCCAACCCCAATGGCTATTTTTCTTACATTATAAGTCAGAAGTCAGAATTTAAAAACGTGTTCTTCGAAAAATCCTCTTGACTTCTTGACTCCGATATTCTGATATCGGGAGTCAAAATTCAAAACATACAATGAATTTTACACAATTAACCTCCCGATTTCCTGACTCCTACTACTACCTTCCATACGTCGGGAGTCAGAAGTCGAAACCAGAAACTCTTATCAACTAGCCACCTTGACTTGCTTGCTCCGATGTTTCAACATCAGGAGGTAGAATTCCACACTACAAAAAAGCTTCCCAACAAAACAAACTTGACCTCTCGACTCCAATGTCTCTGATGTTGGGAGTCAGAAGTTGAAACCATAAATAAGATTTCAACAAAACCAACCCGACTTGTCGAATCCTATATTTCCGATATCGGGAGTCGGAAGTCAAAACACTAACAAGATCCCAACAAACCATCCCAACTTCATGACTTCGACTAGTACCTTCCTCACATGTCGGAAGTTGGAAGTCATAAACATATGGAAGGAATTCCAGAAAATGCCCCAACTTTCTGATTTCAATGCATTAGAAGTCGAAAATCGACGTTTGACACGTTAGCAACGATGTTCTCTTCAACACCTAACCAATTTTTCACTTCTGAGTTCCAAATTTTACCATGTTAATTCAGCCATGGAACTCTGCAAGATTATTCCGAATTGGGGATTAAACACTTAATCGATTCAAGCATACAACTAAGGCACAAATCCATTTTCCTGTTGCAAAACTTGCGCTTATGCGGATTAAGCATTCACAGTGGGAAACATAACTTAGATACAATGCACGAAATGCATGAACTAACCTACTTAGCATAGGTATAACACCAAATAAGATCATTCATTGCAACAAACTCATTTTAGGCTATGAACAAACAATCTATTGAACAAATTAAGTTATTATATCATTGAATTTCACATGAATAATAATTATTCAACACATAGAAATTCTTATCATTTATAGAGAGCATAACACTTTCTTTTCAATAGAAAATCGCCTAAGCAATTGGCTATGTGAGGTCAACCTTCCACCCAACTGTAGGTCTCTTCCCACCCTATATTATTTCAGCTGAGAGATCACCACCAAGTTGGGATGGGTTATTGATCCAGATTCATGTGAGAACAAAATGAAAGAGCATATATATATATGGGTGTGTGTGTGTGTGTACACAGATATATGACAATAAACACAATGATACAGTAAACTCAGATCCTATTAAATGAATTAAACAAAACAAATTATAAAACAAAAGCAGCTAAAATGGTGGTATTTGTATCTATGAGAATAAATGTGGTGTTTATGCTCACCCGTAACAAGACGAATACAAAAGGAGTTCAAAGTGACTTTTATCATAAATCCTTAAAGAGGAAGAAAGCTTAAAACTAACCCTAGGAGATGAATCCTCATAAAGTTTGCGGCCCCAAGGTGGTTAGTTGAACAGTCAACTTCTCGGGGTCATAATGTTTGCATACAATCTCTATTTTGGGTGCTCGATAGCCTATTGGAAAGGTCTATATGACATTTAAAACTTTCGAATGGGGCCAAATGTATGCCATTGAAAATAATTTGGTCCCCCGAATCTCCAAATAATGTCATTTTGGGCCTCAAAACGACCCTGAAAGTTTGGGACCCGAAAAAGTGTAGAAAATTACAAAAAATTGCCAAAATGGAAAACTCTTTTGAGCTAGTGGAATAGGTGGGTGGCCACCTATACCCATGTGTATCAATCCTCCCCCTTTAGGAAGAAATGGTCTCGATTGCATTGAGTGCCACCATCCAACAGGGAAACTTCTACTAAACTTGACTCCTGGTGAACCACTTGCCTTGGTGGAGGTGGAACTGCTGCAAGTAAGTGGACCACTTCTAGTGGCAGTCATTCTGTAACTTTCCTAGGGTTTGCATGAAATGCAAGGGCTTGTGATTAGTGTGGATGAATATTTATTTTCCAAAGATGTAATGCTTCCATTGACGGTAGGCTTGGGCAATGGATAACATTTTGTTATCATAGGCGGGGTACTTGCAAACTGTATCTGAAAGTATCTCAGTGTGATATGCCCCTAGATGGCCATGCTGAGTGAGGATGACACCAACAACGTAGTTCGAAGCATCTGTCTCGATATCAAAGGCTTATTGTAGATCTGGTAAGGTAAGGACGGGTGCTAAACATAAGCGTTTCTTTAGCTCCTCAAATGTGTGTTTTTGTGGCTTAGACCATATGAAATTAGCCTTAGATACACCTTTGGTCACATGGATAAGGGACCAAGCAATATTAGAGAATCCTAGCACAAATCTACGATATAAGTTTGAAAGGATTAGGAAGCTATGAAGCTCTGTGAGAGTCATCGGGGTCGACCAGTCGTGAATGGCTTGGATCTTGGTCGGATATATATGACACCATGTTAGTCCATGATGTATGCCAGATATTGAACCCTTTCCATGCCAAATGAGCACTTCTCTAGATTGACATATAACTTATTTTGTCACAGGTTGTTGAGGGCTTGGTGGATATGATGAAAATGTTCTTCCCATGTTCTACTGTAGATGAGGATATCATATATATATACAACCACAAAGGAATTGTTGAATGGTTGTAGAATGTCATCCATCATCCCGAGGAAGGTTGTTGGAGCATTAGTCAAGCCGAAAGGCATGACCATAGACTCAAAAAGGCCTTTCGAAGTTTTGAAGGCAGTCTTCCAAACATCGGTTTGCTCAATCGACACTTGATGATAGTCGGACTTCAATTCAATCTTGTTGAAATACTTGCCCCCATTGAGCTTGTCAAGGATGTAAGTGATTCGGGCAATGGGATACCGATTCCAGAATGTGATATTGTTTAGAGCTTGGTAGTCAATGCAGAGTCACCATGTCCCATATTTCTTCTTTACCAACACAATTGGGCTACCACAAGGTGAGGAGCTGGGTCGAATGTGCCCCTTTTGGATGAACTCTTTAATCGGGAGTTTGATTTCTTCATTATCCATGAGGGAATGCTTGTATACTAGCCAATTAGGTAAAGGTGCACCAAGGATCAAATCAATGGAATGCTTGACTTGGTAATGTACTGGAACCCCGACAGGTGTGGTGAAGATGTCTTTGTATGCTTCCATGATATTGTCCACCTATTTCTGCTGCGTAGAGGGGTTCCGTGTGGAAGTGGTGGATGTTGCTATGATATTTCATTCATCCTCATAACGAACAATGAAGAGTATGAGTTTCGATATCTAGAAGATTACCTTCCTGCACCGCTTCGCTGTGATGAGAGAAATTGCAGAAGCAGGAAATGTATCCGGTATCATGTAGAGTTTCTTTCCTAAAGTAATAATGCCACTACAATGTCTAGACTCATACACAACATGACATTTCCACATATATGGTTTCCCTAAAAGAACATCAAAAACTCCAAGTAGGAAACATCACACATTACCTCATCTTTGAAGGGTTTGATGTTGTAGGAGAGGCGACACTGTTGACTAACGTGGATGTCTCGTCCATGTCTCAACCAACAATTGTTTTAAGGTTGGGCATGTGGAACCATTGGAAGATTTAATCTTTTAATGACCTCTGTTGAGATGAGGTTCTTCTGACTACCACTGTCAACAATGAAATGTAGTGGATTCCCCTACACCCATAGTTGCGAACGGAAGAGGATATTCCCTTCCTCTGGATCCTCTAACTCTTTTGGTTGGATCTTTGCGGTTGCGATGGTGGCACTAGGTTTCATGTCAATGATTTGCTTTCCCCTTTCTTTCTATGCATCAATGTATGAGTAAGATTCTGGATCCATGGATTTTGTCTCGGCCAACAATGATTTTTTTAAGCAACATTCATTAGTGTTGTGCCAGGGTATTTTGTGGAACTCGCACCACTTGTCAGTGTCCTTTTTCAATTTCCCATTACCCTTCTTGGCCTACAGATTGGACTGGTTATCTGGACTTTGACCGTACTTGTTCTATCCTTTGGGTTATGAATTAGGGCCACTTTTTCTCAGCTTTTGCTATTGATTTTCGGACCGAACATCCTGCTTATTCTTTTGCTTAAACTTTTGCTTGATCTTGACAACATATCGTTAAGTTTCTCCTAGTAAGGATATGTCCGGGAAATCCATCTTTGCCTGAATGTACCTGTGCAGGCCACTGTGGTAGTTTAAAACCAAGTGTCATTTAGATTCTGTAATACCCAGCTTTGAGTGCAGGGTATGGAATATATTGGTATACTTCGACAATGTTTGGTTTATTTCCTGGTGCAATGTCGTCCACCAGGTATTATGGTCATCTTAGTTTCCGACATGGTAGAATTCCTCTTTGACGACATTGAAAAAATATGCCCAAATGGGTTATGTATTGAATATTTCAGATTCATCACTTGCATGCCTCTCGTAGTACCCGTCCCATCTATATTTGACATGGGGGAGGGACTTAAGGAGCGTGAAGGTGATAATTTCATTGCCGGAAATTTTTTGAATAGAGAAGTAGCCCTCTAATAGACTCAACCATTTTTTCAAAGCATCTGCATCCATCTTTCCATCAAATAAGGTGATGTCAAAGTTAACTTGTACCTTGAAGGGGGTCGCACCCCCGAAATGGTTGCTCGTTAAAGGTGCATATGCTGCCGTCGGCATTCTTCAAAGGATATGGGCAAAGTTCTCCATCATCTTGTTGATTTATCGTACAAGGGATTCCTCGAGCAATAATATAATAGGATTTCCTACTCTATCATCTCTCTTTTCTTCTCCCACCATGTGAGGCTGCATGGGACGAGAGGTATTTTCCCCAAGCTCAACTAGTTCGAGACCCAACTCTTGATATTCATATCTTGCCGGGGACATCCACTAAGAAACCATAACATCAGAAGAATCTGATACCACTAATCTGAATTTATGTGAGAAATAAATGAAAGAGCATATATATATATATGTGTGTGTGTAAACATATATATGGAAATAAACACAGTGATACAGTAAGCTTATATTCTATGAAATGAATGAAACATAACAAACTATTAAAAAAAAATAGCAAGAAAGGTGATAGCTGTATCTCTGAGATGAGATGTGGTGGATATACTCTGTCATAACCCCAAAATTTCATAAAAATTAAATTTTTTTAAGATAACATAAAATGTTGAATACATAGTTTACTAACTGCTAGCGATTAGTGGAAAATGAAACAATCTATCAATTAGTATTAATCATTTTTATAAAACAATAACTAATACAATTTTCATTTTTCGTAATGTATATAAGATTGACCTACATTCAGATTACTTTCAGTTTTACTAATAAGTTTACTTTTTGACAAGTAGGTGAAATCTATCTTTTAAAACTTGGGCTTACTTAGCATTTATGCTAACGCAGATGGACTGCTAGTTCTTACAGGTTCCACAGGTAACGATCGATCAAGTATAAGTTTAATTCATAAGTAGCAAGAAGTATATATGTTGCATGTTAAACGACTAGTAAATAAACTGATTATTTATAGGCAAACTCTGATGAGGTAAAGTAGTTTGTCTTATGTAGCTTTTGTTTCTAAGACATTATTCACATTTAGATATAAGATCGTTGTCTTTATCATACTTAGCGAAACAAAGATACTTACTATGAGCTTAGTGATCATGTTCTTCGTAATACATTTATTTCTATTTTGACATGCTTAAATCACTAATGTTGTGTTCAATTGTGCTGGCTCTTAATCAAGAAAGTGTTCCTATCAATCTCGATAGTAACGACTTCCAATAGAGTACAAGTTTCTGTTTTGTCTTTTCTTACTAGCCCTCGAAGTTATTAACCCATTGTTTATATGTAAATAAGTTAAGCATCATGTTCAAAACTTCAGTACTTAAACTATTGCCTTGCTGCTTGTATTATTGTAACTATATACAATATCCTTTATTTCATATTGTTTTAATATATTTGTTACTTGCAACCTATAGAAATATTCTACTTGGAAGTGTCCATGACATTATAAATTTGGTTCTTGTAGTCTAGACACATCGTCTTAAGATGGAATACTATTTACCATTACTTTCATAAGTCCAAATCATAGGTAAATATATTATCAGTGTTATTCTAATAATTATAAACCTTGAGCATAGTTTACTTCGTTGTAAAATTTACTATTAACAAGTTGTCTCACTTATAATAGTTGTAGTTTATAATAACCAACAAGGTAGAATTTTCTACTTAGAACTTCTAATTTGAGGTCTACATTAAATGAAACCAATATGACCAACATTCTTATACTATGCTAAGAACAAGCAACATAACAATCACAACTATCTTTTCCAAATAATGACAGGATTCATTACTATGATCATTGGCATATTGAGCATACAAGACATTATTTGCAAAAGCTTACACCAAGGTTGAGCTTCGTGATTGTGTATTTGACATGGTTCAAATACCATAACTCTATGGTCAAGTTACATATTTAATTGTTAGTAACTAAAACTAACCTTAAACTATCATTTGCCAATAGTTTAGTCTTTGAGCTACATATAATATATAAAAAAAATATTAAAATCGTTTTGCAAAGTAAATAAACAAATGGTATATTGGATAAGTTTATTGTATGGTCGACTTGGGATTGTTCCAATAACAAAGTCAACGTTATAACATCATTGTTGTCAATTAACATAAACTCGATACCATTGTTTACCATGATATAGTTTATGATTTTCATTAACGACATATATATACATTATAAGGTCGTGTGCATAGTTTTGTCTTGATCATTGCAATAATAAAATGAATAATTGTAACGCAGGTGGACTATGGACTCGACCTTTGCATGGTTAAAAGAATTGGAGGGCACGTGGTCACCTCTTGTCCATGCATTGGCAATTTAAAAGACTTGGAAACCCTATTAGCTTTGTCATTTGCCTCCGAATTTTTCGCTAGCCTGTGGGCTGCTCTGTGTAGTTTCCATAGCCGCCATGAGAGTTTGTTCCTCTACTTGCTTGCTCCAAAGCTTTTGTTTGATGTTGTTGTACTTTCCAAAACTCAGTCTTTGATTGCAACCCTTCGTGGTTGTGAACCTTACAGTGCGAGTGTTTACTGGTTTTTGTGTTTGGCTCTCAACCTGTCCATAGCTCAGTCCCGTTCTTCTCATGGCCTGTCATGACTTTGTGAAGCTTAAGCTTCTTTGTCACTGTTTTTACTCCACAGTCAGCATTGGGTTTGAAAAATCCTGTGTGTACATTGAGAAACTGGTGACAGTCTCTTTGTTGCTCGACAGCTCTTCTATTTTGCAGGTAAGATAACTCAGTTTTTATTATGGAGACTCTCTGTCAAAATATTAACACAGTTAGGGTTTTTATGTTTTTAAACTGAGTCTTGAACTGATGCTCGATAATATGCTTGTCCAGGATCCCATGACAGTTCCAAGCTTCGATAGAAAAAAAACGACGACTGATTTCAGTGGCTCGTGGCCCTAACTGGTAAGCCTTGAGTTCAAAATGGGTTTTGCCCTACTTGTATTAAGGGTTGTTGAAGGAGAACACAGCGCTTGGAAGCATGTTCGGTTTCTTTATTAGATAGGAGGTTTTAATAAGTTGTTTTCCAGTTTTTAAATACAAACCCTTGCTACGATGCTGGGTAATACTGGCCTTGAGCTATGTGATGTATTTTGGTTAAGTTTTTAGCCTTATAGCCTGACAATGTAATACATTTGGTTTTTAAGAAGGATTTTAACTTCGAGGTCTGTCTCGTTTCTACAATGGTTTTGAAATCTTGTAAATTATGATTCTGTGTAATTAGGGTTTTTCCTTCTTCAACTGTCAGTGAAGAAAATTACTATTTAAGATATCTTTTGTAAGTAATTATTGTTAATATGAGGACTGTAAATCAATCTGAAAGTAAAATTTATAAATTTATACTTACTTGTCCAGAATATAATAGCTAGGGATTACTGGAAAAGAAACCCTTGTCTAAATATGTTGTACAGTTAATTATTACTTAGGCTTTGCTTCTTATTACTTCGGTTTGGCTATTACAGGTGTATGGGGGTACATTAACCTGTTAACTGTAAACTTATCTTGCTTGTTTATAAAAGATATTTGTCTTAAGAAAAGACTGTAAACAGTCTAAAGTATACACTGTAATCTTCTTGTAACGTTTATTTACATATTTATTAAAGTAAATGGATTAAAACTTAAATTATTTAATTTTTTTAGTTAGATAAATTGAAAGTTAGGGTTTTGACCCTGAGGTTCCTCCTTCACAGGTTATAAGCCTGTCTGGTAATTATAAAGTAGTTTCTAAATATGTAAATTCTTAGTTTTTATATTATTTATTGTTTTTATTTACATTTGTTTTTATTTACTAATCTGTAACATAGAAATTTATTCAGAGCTGTCTAAAGGATAGGAAGTAAACCCTGTAACTTTGTTTACTCTTTATAAATTAAGGGTTTTTAACATAACCCTAATCTAGCTTATGTTAAGTAATAGTTTAAGATTTAATTGATATTTTTAGAAAATAAACTGTGTGGGTCATAGCTAGTTTCTATACTTAACTGTATACTATTACTATAACTAATGTAATTTACTGTTTCTTTTTCTGCATTCTTATTTAGTTATACTAAGTAAAAACAGTAAACACAAATAAATCATAACGCTGTTTTTCATTGTACTGTAAACATTGAAATAAATTCTATTTTCATTTACATACAGATGCAAAACTCACATTTACTATTTTTATTTCATTACAAAGATTATTCTATTGATCTTAAACAAACTAACTGTGCTATAGTACGACCTGTAACCAGGTGTGGACAAACACAGTGTAGAAATTTATTTTCAATCTATTCATTAATCTCTCTAAACCAATATCATTTCTATAACAATGTTATAAAAATACTAAATCTAGCATATCATAAACTCTGAACTTTTAACATTCACATAGCAGTCAAACCAAGATTAATTTAACTAACACAGTAAAATAAAACAACATAGAACCTGTTGAGGACAAACGACAACAGCTTTAGGAGGCCATTCCTCCCTACCAAACTCCTGGAGAGTGCTCAAACAATGCTTCCTTAGGACCCTCGAGCCTGTTCCTAGTCTCCTTGGATGAGAATTGGTGGAGAATGCAAACAGTAGAACCCTCTGTCAATTGACTAGTTCAATACCTCACTAAGACACTCTGCTTTCAGCAGTATAATATTCAGCTTAAAAGCTGCACTATATTAATCAACAGTTATCCCCTCAAACACTTTCCAAATTTCCCTTCCATTGAATTTCTCTGAAGTACATTCATTCAACCTAAATGATCACCTCTCTAGAACGAGCAGCCTCAGCTCTCTTCAATGGGAATTTTTATAAAGATTGCCTAGGTCTTTTGGGTCAGTTGTCATTAATTGAGCCACCTGCTCTGATTCCACTTTCTTGGGGAATCATGACCCCAAATGTAGGGAGGTTGCCACCTGCAACAGTTGGAAGTGGTTTGAGGATGCTACCACATGTCAGTTTGCTCTCCACCCAGTCTCCTCCACCAATTTGACCAGCAAACACTCTTTTAACAGCTCTCCTAAGTTTTTGTCTCCTCCTTTATTTATTTATAAATAAAATATTCAGAATTACATTAAATATCCTTGACCCTGCTGAGTCATCGATTACAACTTAGCATAAAATTTAACATATTGTCCTCAAATAATATCAAATAATATAAAATTGTTTTTTTTGAAAAATTGGGGTATGTGACATACTCACTCTTGACAAGCTGAAACAAAAGGAGGTCGAACGACCTTTTATCATAAATCCTTGGAGAGGCATAAACCCTAAACCTAACCCTAGGAGATGAATCGTCATAAAGTTTGTGTGCCAAGGTGGTTAGTTGAACATTCAACTTCTTGGGGTCATAATTTTTTCATAAGATCTTCGTTTGGGACGCTTGATAGCCCGTTGGAAAGGTCTATCCGATATTTACAAATTTGAAATATTGCCAAATCCATACTATTATAAATCCCCCCTCCAAAAAAAGTCGTTTAGTGCCCCAAAAGGGCCCTAAAAGTTTGGGACTCGAAAAACCATAGAAAATTACAAGAAAATTGTCAAAATGGAAAATTGTTTTGAGCCATTGTTATAGGTGGGCGACCACCTATACCCATACGGCTCAGTCCTCCCCCCTTAGGAAGCAATGGTATCCATTGCATTGAGTGCCCCCATCAAATGGAAAAACTTCTGCTGAACTTGAGTCCCAATGAGCCACTTGCCTTGGTGGAGGAGTTGCCCTGCTTTGACAACTCGATATAGTTGGATGTTAGGCTAGCGGGTGCCCTTAACCTTTGTGTCCATGATCTGATTAATGGTTTCTTGTTCCATGCAGTCAGGATTAAGCTTTGTAGGTGTCAACTTTTCTGCCACCTCCGAGGTGTGCAACAGTGGTGCAAAATATGGTCGAAGGAGATCCACATTGAATAGTGGGTGTAGGCCAAGGGATGGAGAAATGATTCATTTGAAGGCATTGTCACCAATTTCCTTGGTGATGGCGTATGGCCCATATCGAAGTGGACAAAGCTTGTGATGGGGTCCTGTGAGACTCTCTTTTTGCAAATGCAACTAGGCCTTATCCCCTACATGGAACTTGATGCTAGTCATGTCACTGCTTGTTCTTAGTATTGGCCTTTCCCAAAATGTCATGGACATGCTGGAGGATTTGTTGTATTCATTCAACAAAACTGGTGGCCTTATCATCCTTAGCTTGAGCATGGGAAGATTCCTCCTGTGTGGATGCAAGGGGCAGATCTACATCAAATGTATGCGGACCAATGCAAACTATTTGACTAAGCGGGTATGTTTACTATGCTTCCTTTATTGATTACTACTCCTGCAAAACTTGGATCTATTTCTTGAAGAAGAAAGATGAAGTATTTGAAAAGTTCAAAGATTTTAAGGCTCTTGTAGAAAACCTCTCTAACAAGAGAATCAAGACCTTAAGATCAGATAATGGAGGTGAGTTCACATCAATTGAATTCAATGAATACTGCAAAGAAACTGGGATTAAGGAGGATCTCACTATCCCCTATAATCCCCAACATAATGGCATGGGTGAAAGAAATAATATATCTATCATGGAAGCAGTAAAAGCCATGATCTATGATCAAAATATACCTATGTATATGTGGGAAGAAGAATACAGAATAACAGTCTATGTACATAACAAAATCTCTCACAATGCTCTTGGAAATAAGACTCCATAAGAGATGTTTACTGGAGAAAAGAACGAAGTTAGTCACTTGAAAGTATTTGATTATCCGTTATACATACACATTCCCTAGGAGAAGAGATCGAAGTTGAACCCTTCAGGAAAGAAGGGATTATTTGTAGGATATAGTGAGCAATCAAAGGCTTACCGAATATATATCCTAGGATACCGTCAAATTGAACTCAACAGAGATGTCACATTTGACGAAGATACAACCTTCAGAAAATCAAGGATGAATCGGGAAGATGAAGATGAGCATGAAGCTCCAAGAGCTACAGAAATCTCCAAACTAGTAAGAAATGGCGAGAAAGAACATATACCCGAGGATAATGACATGATAGAACCTCAAAGACCCGAGGAGTTTCCTAGTGAGATGATCTCACACAAAATAAGGCATGTTTAGGCATGTGAAATAATTGAAGAAGTGGAAAGGTATGGTGTCCCAGAAGGAACCATAAGAGAAAGTAAGAATCCAAAGCCATACCTTAGCTATGTGTTTTTTATGTGCAATATCATTAACAAAGAACCTACTTGATTTGAAGAAGAAACAAAGTAAAAGGAATGGGTAGATGACATGGTTGAGGAATACCAATCCATTATAAAGAACGATATATGAGAAGTAGTACCAATACCGAAGAATAAGTTAGTAGTATCCCCGAAATGGATCTACAAAACAAATCATTCAACAGAAGACAACATAGAGAAGTACAAGGCAATATTCATAGCTCGCAAATTCTCTCAGAAAGAAGGAATTGGCTATAAGGAGACCTTTGCACCAATAGAAAGGTACACCTCAATCAAAACCATCCTTGCCTTGGCATCCAAGATGAAGTGGAAGTTACATCAGATGGATGGAAAGAGAACCTTCCTAAGTGAAGTGATAGAAGAAGACATATACATTGAACAAGTGTGAGGCTTTGAGATAGATGGTTAGAAGATTCATGTATGCGGACTAAAGAGGCGTTATATGGGTTGAAGCAAGCACCCAAAGCATGGTATGGAAGAATTGATGGCTTCTTGATGAGTTTGGGATTTATGAAAAGTAAAGCATATTCCAACATTTAGTATAAGGTTGAGGATGATAGGATTATGATATTACTACTATATGTGGATGATCTATTCTTGATAGGTAAAGATAATCCCATCAACGAATGTAAGAAGAAGCTCGTGTTATATTTTCTTAAGATTATAGCAATATATCTTAATTGCATTTATCAATAGGATCACTAAAAGATAGACAAAGCAAAGAACAATGACACAAGTATTTTTCACCTGGGAAACCCAAATGGGAGAAAACCCAGCAACCTTCGTCTAGAGATAATAATTATGAGATCATAGTACAATGAAGAAAGAAAATAAAAATATGAAAATTCTTTCCAAAAATGGAAACCATGAAAACTGTCTTCTTCTGTAGTGTATGCGAACTTCTCTCTATCCCAGAAAACTGCGCACTTCTTTGAGCTGCTGTGTGAAATAATGAGGAGGGGCACCTCCTATTTATATTGTTTTCCCACTTAGAATTTAGCTGGGGCCGACTTTACTTGGGGGAGAAATATAATTTTATATTGCATAGTTTTTATTTTATTCTTTTATTGCTGACTTTTCACCCCAAGGCTTACATTATTCTTTCTAGGGTTTGTATGAATGATTACAACAAGTTCAAAGCCGAAGGAGGACAATAAGAGTAGCTTCTGAAGTTGCACAAACTCCAACACTCCCTCTCAACAAGGAAGGTATTCTTTGGTCTTCATCAGCATCATGATCATCTGGGTTCCATCTGTACATCTATATTGTCTCTATCATCTCTAAACGTACTGAAGGTTGTCTTTGTGAATTTGTTCTATCCGAATGTGTAAGAGAAAATATTCTTGCTACCTATCCGTCTCTATTACCAATGGAATACTTCCATACCTCGCCTAGAGATCCTGGATGAGCAAATGTGTATGACCGTCTACTGCCTGTTAGTCTCATCTAAATATGGGGTACTCCCATACCTGGTTGAGAACCTGAACGAGTAAATGTGCACGACCATCTACTGCCTATTCATCTCATATGTCGATGGGTTACTCCCATAGATGGATGAGAACCTGAATGAGTAGAGGTGTTTGTGCAATCACACAACCATCTACTACCTGTCTGACTCATCTGCCGATGGGATTTCTCCCATAACTATTAAAATTGCTGTGCCATTTAGATCTTCAAGCAATGAGTCAAATATTATTGATGCAATAAAAGGAGAATGAAGATACACACTAAACAAATCAATCCACACATGAAAAATATGAGTATAGCTTATATAATTACTGTATCATTGTCATTAATTAAATCCGGTGTTACAATAGTTTACATAGGAAAAGAATTCGAATCAATTCGGGATGAATTCGAATCTCCCCACTAGATGTGTCTAGACCTAACTGACTAGCTAACTCAGGATGACTCAATCAATATCAGAGTCCAAATAGCTAACTCCAGATGTCTAAACAACTCATACAATCAATAATAAACAATTAACTAAGTCTAACTGAAGTGGTAAGTGAGCAAAGGCGCCTAATCCACATGCAACCATGCATTAGCCATGCATAACTAGCGCTAACTGAACTGATTGTGATCTAACTAAATGTAATTGGAAACTAACTAAGCTTAACTAGTTCCAACTCCAACTGACTGAAGGAGGTTGGTTCCAGGACTCCCAGTGGCTCCTAAAATGTAGGGATTGATCTAGGAGGTGCCTAAACTGATGCATCCAAGTGCAATCAATGTCAGTTAGCCTCTAGCAGTGTTCCCCACACTCTAGTAACTGGTACATGTGGCCCCATTAGGCTAAGTGGACCTAATGGTACTAGCAGACCCAATTAATTAACAAAGACTCCTAAGTTAGGCTAAATAATATAATAGACAATAAGTCAAGGGAGGATTAATAATCCTAACGCCCCCCCTGAATCCTAACTTGGACAACTGTGGGCCTTGGCAACAAGGCCATAAGTAACCCAAATACAGTATAAAATACATAATGCTACTTAACACAATTGAGGAAATAGGGGAAAACCTAATGGGAAATGCCCCCCTCAAAATAAGCAGAAATAGGAAAATGCAAGCTATCTTTAGAAGAAAGATGCTTCCTCCTTAGAAAAATAACTTGAGCAAAACACTGCTACAAAATTGCAGCTCTATGCAACATCATGGTCCATCTGTGTAGCAACATCCTGAAGCTGTGCATGTGAACCTCTCAATGTTCTTTTGAACTGATGAGTCTGTATGTTTCTTCTGGATGGTGAAGGTAGAGAATGATCAAGATTCTTCTTCAGTGGGCCATGTAGCTGATCATTCACCATCATCAAGTAGAACTAACCTGGAACTTTGTTGGACCACTCTGTAGGGAGCGAATCTATGAGAGATAGTGCAACATGTTCATTCTGATACTGGGACCTTGTTCTTCTTCTTTCTCCTGGATTTCCAGCACCACTTCGAGCTGAATCTAGGAGCTTTCGAGCCCATTTGGGCTTAGGCTTATGGTTTGGAATGGATAATGGATATGGATCTAGAATCTCTTGAGATTCAGTCTCAATAATAGGATAATGCTGAATGTGATCTTCTTCATCCGAATCTGAAACCTGTAGCAAACCATCATCATCAAAAATAGGTGGAGAAATGGTTATACCTTACTGTGTTCTTGGAGTTGTGTCATACAACTGATCTTCTTCAAACTGAGCACTCCTTTCAAAGAAGCATCTTCTGGTTGCAACCTCCATCAGTTTGTAAGCTTTTGCACCTTTTCCATATCCCAATAGAATGCATTCGCTACTTTGGGCTTGGAAGGCCTTCCTCTTTTCAAGTGGTATTCTGGCCCAAGCTTTGGAACTAAAAACTCTCAGGTGAGAGACATTGGGCTTATACCCATGTAATGCTTTGAATGGAGTGCCCCCAACCACTGATTTATGAGGCACTCTATTTTGAAAATACAAAGCACAATTTGTTGCTTTAGCCCAAAGAGAAGGAGGTAGATGTTTGGCATGGAGAAGGAAAGCTGCCATCTTTTTCAGTGATACGTTCTTCCTCTCAGACACACTGTTATGCTGTGGTGTGTATGGAACTGAGTGTTCCATTTAAATCCCCTCTGATTCATAGAAGTTCTGGAAGTATCCTTTGATGTACTCTCCTCCTTTATAAGATCTTATTGACTTGATCTTCTTATTGAAATTGTTCTCAACCATAACCTTAAAAAATTTAAAAGTCTCAAAAACTTCTGATTTTTGTTTCATGAAGTAGATCCAGCAATACCTAGAACAATCATTAATAAAGGTGAGGAAATACCTGCAACCATTACTGGAGTTTGTGGGCATAGGTCTAGCTACATCACTATGTATCAAATAAAGTATAGAGGAAGCTCTATGTGCCTTCCCAACATCATACCTATTTTCTGGATGCTTACCTACCAAGAAACCAACACATACTCCATTGGAAGTTTGGATGGAGGGAAAACCTTCAACCATTTTATCATTGTGGAGTTGCTGCAGATATTTAAAATTGAGATGGCCAAATATCTCATGCCAAATCTTGCTGGTGTTGTTAGCATGAGACAATAAAGCTCTAGGAGGAGAGACAGGTAATAAATGTGAGAACTCATAAGCTTTAGTAGAGTGATTTGCAATACCTTTCGCTATTAGCTGCCCAGTGGATTTTCCTGTAATCTCAACTGTTTCTGAATCGAATGTAACTCTCTTGGGAGAGCCTGTATGAGTCATGTGATAAAAAAAAACAAGTTAGCTGCAAGGGAGGGCACATAGAGGACATTTTTGAACTCACCATGCTTCACGTCAACTGAACCCCCTCCTTCTGCTAAAATATGGGAATCATCACCCATGTGAATATTAGGCCCCTTTGACAGTGTGATGGCAGAGAAGGATTCTTTGGAGGAAACCATGTGGTTGGATGCTCCAGAATCAATTATGTATGTTGTAGACTGAGTAAGGCTAGCTTTCAAAGCATGGGACCTTTCATCATCTTGTGTATGTGGTTCTTCATCAGGATTCTTTGCTCCTTGTGGGATAGCAATGATATGCTACTAGAGAAGAGCTGACATTAGATCAATATTCTTCTTCATACAACGATCTTCAAGATGGCAACCCTTCTCATAATAGGGACATAATTTCTTTTCAAAATTATTTTTCTTAGAGCCAGAGGCTCCTTCGAAAGTCTGCTGATTCTGTTTAGGCTTCGAATCAGCTGCTTTAGGCTCCTTCTTCTTTGATTTCCCATTGGCTTGCACTTTTTTAGAGTTAGTTACTAGGAGAGCTTGATCTTTGGAGGTCATGATGACTCTCATTCGAATAAACTTCTCTTGCTCCTTGATTACGGACTCGAAAAAGGAATTAAGTGAAGGAATTTTCTGATCAGGGAAGCCTTCCCACTTGGAATGAAATATAGAAACAAATATAGAATACTCAGGGCCGAGTTTGTTGAGAATGGAGAGCACATTTTGCTCATCCTTCCTTTCTATTCTGCACTATCTGCATTGAAGTGCAAGAGACTTGAATTTAGTAAAGAATTGCTCAATAGTCTTGAAATTGCTGGGATGTAAGGCTACCAACTCATTCTCCAGGAGGTGTCCTCGAAGCTCATCTTGTTTTCCAAACAAGTCTTCAATCTTCTCCTAGGATTCTCTGGGTTTCCTCAAACCTTCAAGGTGGAAGAGGAGATCTCTGGATATATGAGTACATAGATAACTGAAAGCTTCATCTAATTGGTTCAAAAACTTGTTTCTCTCAACTGGCTGATGGGGCTCAAATGGGGCTCAACCTCCCATCCAAGTATTATCCTGAAGTATCCCTTTATTGTGCAAGGAAACTTGCATATCAGCCCTATAATCAAGATAATTGAAGGTTGTAAGGATCCAAGGAGTAGAAGGTAGAGAATCCATAATTCTCCGGCTGAAAGATCACAAATCTTCACACAAGCTACGTAGCACATGTAGATTTTCACTGCAAAACACTAAAAAATTTGAATTATATTAGAATCATGCTTTTCCTCTTGACATGAACATGTTTTTAGGGTCTGTCACGCCCGCACAGCCACTTTGAATAAATTTCGAGGAAGAAAATCACTATTGGGGACTTCTGTGGAAACCCAGCTGCTTCTGATGTTCAATGGAGAGAAACAAACATGAAGCTTGCTTGAAATGGCTCTGATACCATGTTAAAACTATTGTGTCATTTATATCTTCAAGTAATGAGTCAAATATTCTTGATGCAGTAAAAGGACAATGAAGATACACACTGAACAAATCAAACCACACTGGAAACATATGACTATAGCTCAAATAATTACAGTATCATTGTCATTAATTAAATCCGATGTTACAATAGTTTACATAGGAAAAGAATTCGAATCAATTAGGGATGAATTCAAATCTCCCCACTGGATGTGAGTGTACCTAGCTAACTAGCTAACTAAGGATGACTCAATCAATACCGGAGTCCAAATAGCTAACTCTAGATGTCTAAACAACTCATACAATAAGTAATAAACAATTAACTAAGTCTAACTGAAGTGTTAGGTGAGCAAAGGCACCTAATCCACATGCAACCATGCATAACTAGCGCTAGCTGAACTGATTGTGATCTAACGGAATGTAACTGGAAACTAACTAAGCTTAACTAGTTCCAACTCCAACTGATTAAAAGAGGTTGGTGTCGGGAGTCCTAGTGGCTCCTAAAATGCAAGGATTGATCTAGGAGGCGCCTAAACTAATGCATGCAAGTGCAGTAAGTGTCAGTTAGCCTCTAGCAATGTTCCCCACACTCTAGTAACTGGTATATGTGGTCCCATTAGGCCAAGTGGACCCAATGGTACTAGTGGACCCAATTAATTAATAAAGACTCCTAAGTTAGGCTAAATAATCTAATAGACACTACGTCAAGGGAGGATTAATAATCTTAACACATACCTGGCTGAGCACCTGGACGAGCAGAGACACCTGTGTGAACCCGACCATATACTACCTGGCTGTCTCATCTGTCGATGGGATTTCTCCCATACCTGGCTGAGAACTTGGACGAGCAGAGGTAACTAGGAAAATGTGTGGTAAATGTCTCTCAGTCATCTCTCCCTCTCAAAGAGGGATACATTCTCTTATACTCGAAGTCTTCCATGAAAGTATTCAAGCTTCATCTTGGGAAGAGGCTTGGTGTGAACATCTGTAGTCTGGTCGTCTATCGGAATATACTGGAGCTTGACCGCACCTTTCTGCACCATATCATATATGAAGTGATATTGAATCTCTATGTGCTTTGACTCGTCGTGAAATACAGGATTCAATAACATCTGCACACAACTTTGGTTATCATGGTGAATCATAATTGGCTTTGGAATCTGGCCAAAAAATCCTGCAAGAAGTTTACGAAGCGAAATTGCTTCTCGGGGTGCTGAACTTGCAGCCATATACTAAGCCTCTGCGGTACTGAGAGCTATTGAGTTCTACTTCCTATTGCACTAGGAAATTACTGTAGATACCAAACTAAAACAACATCCTAAAGTGCTCTTCCTATCTGTAGTGCATTCGAACCAATCTGAGTCTGTAAACCCTTGCAATCTCAAGTCACCATCTGAGTTATATCGTAGATCATATCCCACAATTCCATGTAAGTATCTGAGCACATGTTTTGCAGCAGTCTGGTGAATCTGCCTCGGTTCACACATGAACTGACTGAGGGAATTCACAGCAAAACAAATATTTGGTTTGGTGTTTGTTAGATACATCAAGGACCTAATCAATTAGCGATACATAGTGGGATCGATCAAATTTGAATCTGAAGCAAAATCTCTCAGCTTCTTCAAATTTGCATCCATCGAAGTAGCTATGGACTTGCAATCCAACATTCTGAATCTCTTCAGCGTATCCATGGTGTATTTTTCCTTGACCTAGGAAAATATTCTTCTGCCTTTATCATACTTCGAATCCCAAGAAGTAATGCATCGACAATGTCACTGAGAAAGGTTGTCTTGGCATCCATCTGATACAACTTCCATCCCATTGGTAAAGTAATAGTGATAATTGATTTGATGAAAGTATATCAAGTCATAGAAGGAAATGTCTGATCATAATCGACTCCCTCTTTCTGGGAGACCCTCTGGCAACAAATATGGCCTTGTATTTTTCAATGCTCCCATCTACTACATGCAGAGCTTTATGCTCCTTTGCATTCTTCGAAATTTGTTGTGCCTATTTGGGTCTTTTTCAGCCTACTGCCATATCTGTGGTAGCATCATCTGACTTAACTGGATCAATGGGATTGATCGGTTTATTCATTTCTTCAGACTCACTCTTAATGTTTGGAGGGGAAATGATCTCATCTCTTCATCTTCATCAATCTCCATGTCTGATCCTATTCCTTTTCGGATAGCCATTTCTTCTTCAAAGGTTACATCCTGACTGACTTCGATTTGCCTCGATCCCAGGGTGTATATTTTGTAAGCCTTTGAAGACTTGTAATATCCCACGAATGTTCCATTCTTGCCTAAAGGTTTTAATTTTGGCACATGGATGTAGAATGGAAAGTAATTATCCATCCTGGTGACGACCAGGTTCATCAAGGAAGTCGTCATTCGTGGAAGTGACTCCCTTTGTCTCTCAGAAGTCGGTTGAGTAAATCTTGTTGAAGCAGTAGATAGGTCGACATTCGTAGAGGCTTTCCACTTCTGATCACCAAATCTTTGGGTCTGAGAGTCATAATACATGCTTCCAGAGGCTTTCTGCTTCTGTTCCATCCGTATATCAATGAGATCACTTATCCTTGTAGATCATGGCATTCCCTACAAGTCAAATCCAATCATATGGTTAGCGATATTTCATAATCAATGTATTAACAAAATAATGTAGGCGACCTTTTAGTCAATGATTCAACACACATGTAAGGCCATTATCTGGATGCTTATGGTCTCCATTATAGCATACCATTAGGAGTGTGTATTACTCCAGTATGTTATAAAGGAGTCGTCATTCTAGATGGGTTGTGCAGCAGAAAAGGCTATTTAACTACCTGAATTTAGAAATGTAGATATGTGTAAAACATGCTAAAAAACAACCCAATCTAATTTATTAGAGCATGTAAAATCAAATACTTATCTTTTGTAGTTTGGTGGGTGGGATCCCATTGTCAAAGTCCACTGATCTTCATATGCTTGCTTGACGATCATCATAGTCTGGATCTTCATATCATTTCTTAGATGAAGAACTTTGAACGATCATCCTTCCATGGATCCTTGTGAGGAGGGTCTTCTTCTACATCAACAGTTGAAGCTTCATGCTTCCTTTTGATTAAACTTCGACAACTACTGGCATAATGACCGTATTTCTTGCACCCGTAGCACTGTATTTGAGATAAATCCTTCTTCTCTTCTTTCTTCTGATTTGGGGGAGGACTTGATCTCTTATCTTGGTGCTTGTGATTGAAGGACTTCCATGCCATTCCCTTTCCTTTCTTGGCATGAGATATTAATGCTTGGTTCTCCTCAGGTTGAGCGCCATGAAGTCTTTGGCGTGCTGTGATTCTTGTTTCTTCCTGAGTGCATTTTTCCCATAGCTCTAAGCTTATCAAATTTGGGCAGCTTGGTTTGACCACTTATAGTTTGGATGAAAGACTCCCAAGATGGTGTAAGACCATTTAAGGTGGTCATAAAGAGATCATTTTCTTCAAGATTATCTCCACTGGACTTTGTCTTGTCCCGGAGCTCAGTGATCCTCATGAAATATGAGGCAATATTCTCAGACTTCGTCATCTTCATATTCGATAGTTTATTCCTCAAGGTGAGAGTCTAATTGATATTACCGTGTTCAAATATCTTCGTTAATGTTTTGAACATCTTCCTCACTGTCGTCTTTTCTGAGATCTGAGGAAGCTAGTGGTCTCTAACTGAGTCCACCAAAATTGTTCTCGCTTTGCCATTATTCCTCCTGCATTGGGATTTGTATTCTTTGACTTCTGATTCCGTGACCTTTTCATTTACACAATGTAATAGGTCATTTTCTTCTAGTAGAAGAAGAACCCTAGACTTCTAGGGGATGAAGTTGGAAGCCCCTTCCAGATGATCTTCAACCTTCATACCGATCATCTTGACTGCAAATCTGGATCTGAAACCCTAGAAGAGGCTAGGTCAAAAATGAAGGTTGGAGTTTTGGAAAACCGACTTCACAGATAAATGCACCTTAGAGAGGTGAGTTGAGTAGAGGTACAGTCAAGCCAAAACTATGGAGAAAGTAGGTCAAAATTGGAAACCCTAAGTTCTGTTGCAGTTGCAGAATTAGGTCATAATTGAAAATTCTCAGAATTGAATTATGGCTTCACAAAAATATGTGCCCTCCTTAGATCAAAATTACCAAGACTCTTTTTCTTCCAAAAGGTTGAGTGAATACCTTGAAATATGAAACCCTAGTTTCGACAGGTTGCCGACAAAGTTCCAACAATGGCTTCTTCTAGTACTGCTCTGATACCATGTTAGATTTTCTTAAGATTATAGCAACATAGCGTAATTGCATTTATCAATAGGATCACTAGAAGATAGACAAAGCACATAACAATAACACGAGTATTTTTCACCTAGGAAACCCAAATGGGAGAAAACCCAGCAACCTTCGACTAGAGATAATAATTATGAGATCAGAGTACAATGAAGAAAGAAAAGAAAAATATGGAAATGCTTTCCAAAAATGGAAACCTTGAAAACTATCTTCTTTTGCAGTGTATGCGAACTTCTCTCTCTTCCAGAAAACTACACACTTCTCTGAGCTGCTGTGTGAAATAATGAGCAAGAGCGCCTCCTATTTATACTGTTCTCCCACTCAGAATTTAACTAGGGTTGACTTCACTTGGGGGAGCAATATAATTTTATGTTTCATAAGTTCTATTTTATTCTTTTAATGTCGGTTTTTCACCCCAAGTCTTACATTGTTCTTTATAGGGTTTGTATGGATGATCACGACAAGTTAAACTCCCGAAGGAGGACAATAAGAATAGCTTCTGAAGTTGTACAAACTCCAATAGCTCGCTGCAAAATTTGAGATGAAATACCTTGGAATGATGCACTATTTTATAGGCCTTGAAGTATGGTAGTATCCAGATGAGATTTTCCTGAACCAAGGAAAATATGCAGTTGAGATCCTAAAATATTTGGGATGATGGATTGTAAGGCCATGACTAGTCCGATGACAACAAATTTGAATATTTTTAATGACAATTCTTTGGAGATAGTGGATGTTACCTTATACCGATAGATTATTGGTTCACTGTTGTACTTAACCAATACAAGGCCAGATATATGTTTTGTTGTAAACACCCTAAGTCAGTATATGGTGGAACCCAAACATGTTCACCTAGTGGCAGTAAAAGATGTGATGAGGTACCTGAAGGGTATGTTGGATTATGGTCTCAAATATGCATTAGATGGTGAGATCATATTACACGGATTTACATATTCAGACTGGGTAGGAAGTGCAGAAGACATAAATATCACTTTAGGATGTTGTTTTAGTTTGGGATTATGTATGATCTCGTGGTTAAGTAGAAAGCAGTCCAATATTGCACTTAACATAACAGAGGAAGAATACATTGCAACATGTTCAGCATGTAGTGAAGCAGCATGGCTTCGCAAGATGTTGGCAGGATTATTTGATGTAGAGATAAATGTGACTGGTATCCATTCTGATAATCTGAGTTGTATTAAGATGACAAAAATATTGATGTTTCGTGATAAGTCAAACATATTGAAATTAGATATTATTACATCTAGGATACGATGCAGAAGGGAGATGTAAGCTCAAGTATGTTCCTACAGAGGAACAAGTGGCTGATGTATTGACCAAGCCTCTGTCTCGTGTAAAATTTGAATAATTTTTAGACAAGCTTGGTGTATTATGAAAGGACCTCACTCGAAAGAGGGAGTGATGATGACTTAGTAGGTTTCCTATTGCAGTGGTGTGGTAGCTCATCCTAGTTAGGGTATGTATGGCTAGGCTTTCTTGGCCCGAAGGGGTTAGTAAGCCAAACTAAACATGTTTGATCCTAGAGGGATTAGTATGTCTGGATAGGCTTGTTTGGACCGAATTGGTTAGTAATCTAGACAAGGCTTGTTTGGTCCCTAGGGAGATCCATCTGTCTGATTAGGCTTGTTTGGACCAAAAGGGTTAGTAAGTCAAACAAGCACTCGAGTGGATCTACAAGAGAAACCAGTGTGATGCTGCTTCAGATGTCCCAAGTGAAAGACGATGAGATGACAACACTATGTGTTGATACCATCATTTCCATGCTGATGAAGACAATGAGCTGCCAAAACTCTATGTTGATACCAACATTTCCATGCCGATGAAGACAATGAGATGTCAGCACTCTGTGCTAATACTAGAATTTACATGTTGATGAAGATGATGAGATGCCAACACACTGTGCTAATTCCAACGTTTCTATGCTGATGATGATGTTGTTGTTTCAACATTTCTATGTTGTTGATGATGATGATGCTTCAACATTTCTATGTTGATAATGATGATGTTGTTCCAACATCTCTATGCTGATGATGTAGATGATGATATAGCATTTATTTATTGATGATGTTTATTTAGCACCAACATGTCAATGATGTTGTTGTTGTTCTAGTATATATATACTGATGTTGCAGACGATGATCCAATATTTACATATTGATGTTGCAAATTATGATCCAGTATTTACATACTAATGTTGCAGATGATGATCCAATATTCACATATTGATGCTGCAGATGATGAACCAATATTCGCATACTGATATTGCAGATGATGATCCAGTAATCACATACTGATATTGCAGATGATGATCCAACATTCACATACTAGTGTTGCAGATGATGATGTTCCAGTATCCATATACTAATGATGCTCCAAATGATGATGATGTCCCAGTATCCACATACTGATGATGCTGATGATAATGCAGTTCCAGATTGATGATGAAGATGTATGATGTTGTTCCAAAAATTACTATGACATATAGAGATTCACTAGTAAGTTGTACAATTGTTTTTGTGGTTGTTGTTGATGAAGAATACCTTCCTAGTTAAGAGGGAGTGTTAAAATAATGTAACTTCGGAAGATATTCTATTTGTATTATTGTCATTCCTCCATTCAGAGATGTCCTTATTGTAATTGGTCATGTAAAAGTCATGAAGTAAAACCTCCATTGTAATTCGGGGCAATAATACCCACAAATTATTTTATAAATATTATTTTTGAGTCTTCCTAGGTAGGTCGGCCTTAATTAGAGAACCTGGTCGACCTAGTTAGGTAAATAAGTTACTCAACTAATAGATATAAATAGGTGAGGCACCTCATTCATTTTTTACACTCTTCACTCAAGCAATTTCGCTAAAGAGAGAAGAAGAAGTGTGCTAGAGAGAGAGGAGAAGCTATATTGGGGTTTTACACTGTCTTGGTTGAGTTCTAAACCAAGGAAGTTTTGCGGGGTTTTCTCCCTTGTGGTTTTCGCGAGGAAAATCTTCGTGTTCTTTGTGTTGTTGTGCTTGTTGTTCTTTTAGTGATCCTACTATTGTAAATTGTTTTAGAATATCATCTAGGCAATTAAGAAATCTTACCACTTCCAAAGTTTATGTCATGGATTCCATCTCGACTTGCCATCACTCTTCTTCATTGTGCACATCCTACCGCAAATCCTATCAAGTGTGATCTTGCATCCACATAAGTGTTATTTAAGGCCACCAAATCTCCACAATAAAACTTACCAAGATCATTAGTGTGATCTCACTTGACTGTCTACTGAATTATACCAAGTTCTGAGTGCACCTCCTTCCTCAGGCACACTTCATGGCACCTTCATCATCCCACTACAACCTTCGCTAGTCCAAGAAAACTTCATGCCCTGTTGGAAACCTTTGTCATGTGCTAGGCACTGCTTTTCCAAGTGGTTCTCTTGCACGAGCGCAACTTTGTTGGATGCCCCTTTCGATGCTGCTAGGTGCTCCTCCCTTGAACTCTCACTTGTATCTAGGCACACTTCACCCTTGCACAACAAATGTTAAGAGCCTTACCTCATGAACACTTCCACTATCGGTTGTTCTTCTCTGTTGTCACCCAAAGCTATGTTGGGTGCATTGTATGCGGTGCTTCCTACAGTCACTCAACTGACATCTTTCACACCTGCTTCCTCACTACGAAAATCCTTAGAAACACATCTGCATCTCGGTGAAGATCCCTACTGGTTTTCTAATCTTATACCATTTGTCATGGGGTTACATCATCCTAACTTAAAACTTTGTGTTTTTTCTTCCAGTATCCCATGTAACACTGAATGGATGCTTGTTGAGGATGAGACCTGCTCAATAGGTGTTCGGTAGACTATGCCTAACCTGTGGAATTCCTTTACCACTTATAATCGTGTTCAATTTGTTACTTAGGTAATGCTTATGTGTGAACATCCAACTATAAACACAATAATTAACACTTAGCCAAATTTACAGTAACACACAAGAGACACTAGAAGTATCACCCCAATACGAGCATGCCTAACATATCGTTTTGTATATATAGTGCAAGTTACATATACAATGGTTACAATAGGTTGGGGTATCTACGGACCAACCCATCTCATGGAGTTCCCAACTCCCAAAAGAAACCCCAGGAACTTTTTTCCACAACACTGCCACATTCATGCATCTGTATTATCGACTCTTCTGCTGCCACCATATATAGTGCCTGTCACCTGCATAGACTCTTCCCAAGTGTGATCCCTAGTTGTGCAAGTTTCATCACTATGGCTTGCACCCTCCGACTTCACTTGAGCTCGCCCCCTTGGACACCTTCACTTGGTTTCTTGGTTACCTTTTGTTTGATTCCCATTGGGAAATACATAAGTGCACTCGTTCCATGAGTTTCACCCAAGCATGGTCACACTCCACCGATTCAACATCCATCCTCCCACTTCTCCCCATATGCATCATTCCATTATGTCACAGTTTCTAACTACTCATGCAACCCACCATTGTTCCTAGCTTGCCATGCCTTAGGCATATTTGGTGTGGGTGCATGCCACATCACTCGACGATGTGCCCCATGCTAGCCAACTCTTATGTGCCTGCTTTTATAGCTCAAAACACCTCCATAGTCAAGCTTCCAAGTCATATTGTTGTCATTGTGTTTGTTGCCAGCCCTTGGCGATGTTGATGCCACTTTACCATTAATGCCTCTTAGAGTTGCTTGCCTAATAAAGCCTCCCATTTACCTGTGGTTGCGCCAAGGGGATCCCAAGACGGGTTTCCAAGCCTGTCTTGGTTTGTTGGGAAAGCTCTCATGCTAAGCTCATCTTGAGTGAAGTGGGTTGGCTAAGTGCCTCCACCCAAAGTTGTTATAGTAGGAAAATAGTACCAAGTACAAGCATCCATCCATCCGAGGGAAATGTGGACATGGGTTCCAACTACTTCCTGACCACCTTGATTTTGAGTACGATTGCTCCTTTGTCATCATTTTGTATTTATGTTATTATATGATATCCGCATGCATTTCTTTTATTTTTCCATATACCTTTATACTAGTTGTTGTTCTAGTTTTATGTAGGTTCATATTAGGGTTGATGATGCTCATGGCCTTGCCTTTATGATTATAGTTTCTCTCAATTATGTGGATGGTAACACACAACCTTAAATATTGGTTCTTCTTTGGTTAACTCTTCAACATGTGGTTCCTTTAAGGAATTAAACTCTGTATTCTTCTTCCTTTTTATTATGCCCATCCCAGGGCTATCCTTCATGAGCATTTGTGGAATTCTATTATGCTTCAACCTAGGACCCTTCATCTAATGGGTGTCTAGGTAGTGCAATGCATTTCCTTACAAGGACTTATTCACATGGTACATGGGGGCCTTGTTATTGACTAAGAGACAGATTTTGTAATGTGATTTCATTTTTCTTGTACCAAAGTGTAATACCCAGTTGTTAAGGCCTGAACTTATGATCCTTGATGTGACTTATGTTCTTTTGCATTATGGCCTTATGATATTTTATATGTAAGTGGACTTATTCTCCTTTGCATGATTAATGTGATTAAATATTTATGACTATTGTTTGATAATGTGACTTTGGACTTTATCATTATTATTAATGTTAACGTTATTACTGGCATCATTCCTATCCTTGAATATTGTTACTATTGATTAAATCAATAACTGGCTCAACAAAGGAAACTAAAAACATGTTGTTACAATTTTGACCTTTGGCAATTAAATAATTAATTAAGTGTTGCGACCTTAGTTATAATTCAATCTCTAGAGTTAATTATTATTATTATTTATGGTTAGTTAGCCTAACCATAACTTATATGTGTTCCTTGTGCTTAAACTTAACTTAGTATTAATTTTAGAACCTTTGGCCTTGTCTAAGGGTCGGGGATGCTACAAAATGGTATCAGAGCGAAGGTTTCAACATTGTGGTTGTTGAGCCTTCTACGAAGTTACATGTCACTTTGTAAACATGCATTTGCATTAGAAAGTTGGATGCATGAACCTTAATATAGTTTCACATGTGAAGGTAGTTAATTAAACCATTAGCTTGGGATGGATATGGACTTGATGTTCAACCAGTAAGGATAAATCTTTGAAGAATTTCTATCCCCCTTGTCTAGTTAGGCATACTGTAAGTAGTTACTTTATAAACCAAAAGAAAAGTAGTTTTAATGATAATGAACTAATACCAATGACTAGTTTAGAAACAAAATGTTGATAATGAACACATTGCAGTTCCTAGTGAATGATTGAGCAAGCAGTGTGACCACTAAACTGATATTTTAATCAAACATGTGAAGACTAAAGATTCAACAAGCACACCTTCAGCAATAGGAAGTAAGAGATTGGAGATGGATTTTGAGGAAGGATGAAGACCATACAGTCCCGAAGAGGAGTTTGTTGAGGGAAGAAGGGCACTTAGACATAAGAGGAGTAGTGAACTCTTAAGCTTGGAGGATTCAATGAGGAAGTGTAGGGAGGATAACGAAAGGATAATTCATAACCAAGAGCATATTATGAATGATCTAAAATCATTGAAGGCCATCCAAAGATCTACTAAGAAGAGTCATAAAAGAGGTTATGTGAGGTATAAATAATCTTCAAGGAGACCTTATCACTCAAAGAGAAGGAAGGGGTATGCATTAAGGAGTACAAAGAGTAATCCTGAAAGGTCTCCAGTAAGATACAAGAAGAGAAGGTCTTCATGGGATGAACTACCAGGAGAACTAAGAAGAATTAAGCCCCCAACTTTTGATGGAGAAGTAAAGCAAGGAGAAGATGCATAAGCATGGTTGTTAAGACTCGGGACATTAGTCCATTTGCTCTAGTACACACCTAATATGGAAGCATGAGTATCCATATACTATCTACAGGGAAAGGCATCTATCTGGTGGGATCAACTAGTTAAGCTAAAATACATTGATGAAGACATAATCTCTTGGAAGAAATTTAAGAAGTACTTCCTAAAAGAATACCTCTCTAAGAATTACTATGACAAAAAGATGGAAGAGTTATTTGAGATTAATTTGGGAAGCATGAATATGGATGCCTATGAGAAATTTTTTTTATAACTTTTGAAGTATGCGGACTTCATCAAAGATGAGAAGGTAAAAATTCAAAGGTTCCTAAGTGGTATTCCTAAATCTTATAGGGATAAAATCTATTATGATAGACCAAAGAACTTCAAGGATTCCATCTAGAAGGCAAAACACTTATACGATCAGAATAAGAGCAAAGCCCCACATCAAAAGAATTGGAGGGATATGAAGAAGAGCAAACATGAGCAGATAAATAAAGGTTTCCAGCCTTCAAAATTTAGAAAAGGTAATTCTTATCAACAAGGACAACTAAGGGCGGAGCCATTAGGGAAAAGACCACTTGTGGAATGTTGTATATGAAAGGAAAATAACTTTTCTAGTAAGTGGCCGCGTAAGAAGAATAATCTTCAAAATATTCAAGAGGCTTTGATTGTTGGAGATGTAGGTGGAAGTGTTTAGAGGATCTATGCAACCTTGGATGGGAGGCAATATGACCACAAATCCGAATGATTGAGGTAGCATGTAATATTTATAATAAACCATAGCTATTTTGAATGATTTTGGAGCCAGCAATAGTTACATTGCACCTAATCTAATTGAGAAATGTTATTTGAAGAAATGTAAACTTGAAATAGCAAGTCTAGTATAGTTAGCTACAGGAGCCAAGAGAAAAATCACAAAATTTGTAAAGATGTGTCCGTTAGAAATGAATTGAGTGAAAACCTTTGCAGAATTAAACATCATACCCTTGGGGTTATATGATGTCTTGATTAGCATGGATTGGTTGGATGCACACCATGACATACTAGACTGTCATAATAAAACTTATACTTGTTTGGATGATGAAGGAAACCGAGTGACAATCGAAGGTATACCTAGAGCCATATCCCTAAGGCAGGTCTCAACTCTACAATTGAAGAAATGTATCAGAGAGGGGTGCTAACTATATGCAATTCATGTGGAAGAGTCAAAGTAAGGAAAATAGTCGACACTATAGGATTATGCAATACTAAAAGAGTTTGCAGGTATATTTCAAGAACCGCTAGGAATTCCTCCTAAGAGGGACATTGATTTTTCTATCAACTTGGTACCAAGAACAATACCTTCATCTAAAGAACATTATAGAATGAGTACTCTAGAGTTAAAGGAATTATAGATGCATTTAGGGGAGATACTAAAGAATGGTTACATAAGACCCAATGTTTCACCTTGGGGAGCCCCTATGTTATTTGTGAAGAAGAAGGATGGAATTCTAAGGATCTGCATAGATTATAGGCAATTGAACAAAGCAACGGTTAAAAACAAGAGCCTCTTACCAAGAAATGATGACTTGTTTGATCAATTGAGAGTGGAAAAGGTGTTTTCAAAGATAGATTTGAGTTTGGGATTCCACCAAATTATAATTAAGAATGAAGATATTAGTAAGACGACATTCAAAACAAGGTATGGACATTATGAGTTCACAATGTTACCTTTTGGTTTAACAAATGCACCAACATCATTCATGTGTTTAATGAATGGAGTCTTCAGAAAATACTTAGATAAGTTTGTGATTGTATTCTTGGATGACATCCTTGTCTATTCGAAGACAAAGGAAGAACATGAATAACATCCAAGGTTAGTAATGCAAGTGATTAGAGAACACCAATTGTATGCCAAATTAAGCAAGCATTCCTTTTATAAAGGAAGAATCCACTACCTAGGGCATATCACATATGTTGGAGACATTTACCACCATACACACTCATTTTGGTCAAATTGGCCTATTTAAACCACTATCCTAAGTATTATTGACTTAATTGACATCAGAGGAGCACTAGATGACATCGGCTAGATCACACCCACGCCTACCTTCAGTTAAGGAGGCTAACTTAGCCTTTTCCTACATTCGGGGAGGCTAACTGGAGCACTCCAGGGGTGATCTGAGTGTCATAATTCCCCATATTGCTAACTGATGGTTACAATAAGTTAAACAGAGCAGTGAAGGTGCCTTCCTTCATTAAATTGATTATTTATTGATTATTTAATGAACTGGAGTCAACAGGGGTGCCTCCAACCACTTCTGATGGTCAGTTACACTTCTGTTAACCTCATCGGGGTTCATTGGAATCATTGATGCACTACCACTTGTTGGTTGGCTTATAATGACATGTGTCTGAGCTACTTTCAGTTAGACTCAGTCATTTATTGCACTCCAATTTCAGTTAGGGCTCAATTGAGTCAATTAGCGTTTTGATCAGTGGTTAGCTTGAGTGTTGACTGTGGCTTACATTCAGTTAAGCTAGAATCACTCATTCAATTCGAATGACCTCCTTGGGAATTTGAATTGCTTTGTCATTCATGCTTGCAGCATGATCATTGTATTGTATTACTCATTCTTTGTGTGAATATACAGAGCAGCTACTCATTTTGTAGCACAATTACACCATTTTCATGTCTTATTGTTATTAATCTTTTATGAGACTGTGCTTGAGTCCCTAGATTACTGTGACAAATTAATATGGTATCAGAGCTCACGGCAGGACGAAGCTCATATCTCTCAAAAACAAGGTTTTTGATAGATCTTGCATGAAAATTGAGCAATAGCTCAGAAATCCAGCACTGCACCAGAAGCCAATGCTTACCACTTAATACCCCAAGTAAGGAACTTGTTGATCAAGCTTGCTTGATTGACTATGCTGGGTGTGATGAAAGCCTAAAATGTGCTGGATGGCTGACCTTACATTTCCCCTTTTGTTGTGATTTTTAGGTTTTTAATAGGTGAAAGCATTCGCTCCAGTAGATTCAGATGACTTCTTTCGTAGATCTTTTGACTCCGTTGAATTTCCACTCATGGAAAGGAGATATGGAGATCCAGCTACGTTCCAGAGGACTCTATAGGGTCACTATGGACACTGAAGAAGAGCCTGATTCTATGACAAACAAAGCTATATTCTTGAACAAGAAGGATGAAGCATTCAGATTCTTGTGCCTCTCTGTTTCCCGGGATCTTCTTTTCCATCTTTCGGGATTGAAGACTCCAAAGGAAATTTGGGACAAATTGGAAACCCTGTATGGAAACCAGGATGATTTGAGAGTTTACCAGCTTGAAAATGAATTGATGTCTCTCTAGCCTTCCAATTTCGAGACCTTGAATGCCTTTTTCACAAAGTTCAAGCACATTGTCTTACTGTTGAAGCAATGCAAAGTGAAGCATGAGGATGATCAACTCATCCTCACCATACTCTCCAAACTTGGAGCTGATTATTCAGTTTTTGTCTCTACATTCCGTGCGGGGAAGCTCACAACCCCTGGATGGAAGATGCCTACACTCAATTCCTTCATTGAGTCCCTAACAAGTGAACATGATAATATTGTCCAGATGGGGATCATCAGATCCTCCCGTTATCAAGCCCTCCATGTGTCGGGGCCCAAAGATTTGAAGGGTAAAGGAAAGCAGAAGAAGAACCCAAAAACTAAATTCAAAGCTCCTAAGCCTAAAGTTGAAGACCAACAACATGATGAGTCTTCCGGCTCAAAGAAGAACAAAGGAAAAGGGCACGATGGAAAGGAAAAAGTCAAGTGTTCTTACTGCGGGAAGGTCTTCCACCCTGAACATGCCTCTTGATGAAGCTACCTCTCTCCTTGAGAGAAATCACATCAATATTCTGGAAAGATTTCGGAGGAGAGATCAGCAAGATCGGGAACCACAGCATGAAAGAGGTCATGCCCTAATGGCAAGCACTTCGAAGTTCAAAGCACTCTCGATTGATTCTGGAGCTTCGAACCACATGATGGCTTAAAGAGACTCCTTCTCATCCTTGGAGACCAAAAAATCCATCTCCATCCACATGGGAGATGACTCCACCATCATTTCAAAAGGACATGGTACGGTTGATCTTGAGAATGGATATTTTTCAAATGTTTTGTATGTACAGTCTTTGGCATCAAATCTCCTTAGTGTCTATCATATGACACACACAGGAGTGCCTAAGAGAGTATATTTCAGCCATAATGATGTTGAGATAATGTAACTTGCATTTGGGAAACTTGTTGCTAAAGGCCTTGCAAACCATCATGCAAAAGCCTATGAGTTTTCCCACTTTGTGGCGGATGCAAAGCCCATCGCATTGATAACTCATGGCAATGAAGTTAGTAGGCTATGGCATGAAAGGTTTGACCATATAAATTTCAAATCAATTACAGAAAAACTCCATGGTTGAAGGCCTCCCGGTCATCAAGGAAACCATTGGAATTTCCAAGGGTTGTGTGGTTGGAAAGCACCATGAGCACAAGTTCGATCGGGGGAAGGCAAACCGAGATACATGCATATTGGGGATGATACATTCTGATATCAGTGGTACAATGCCTGTCACATCCATGAATGGATCAAGGTAGCTTCTGACTTTTATTGATGATTTTTCAAGGTACACATGGGTCTTCTTTCTAAAAAAGAAGTCTGAAGTATGTGAAAAATTTACTGAACTGAAGGCCTTGATCGAGAATGCCTCTGGGATTAAGATCAAGATATTGAGATCTAATAATGGAGGGGAGTATGTCAGTAATGATTTGCTGCACACATGCTCCCAAAGTGGTATTCAGGTCCAACATTCAATTCCCTACACTCCCCAGCAGAACGGAGTAGCGGAAAGGAAGAATCGGTCTCTTAAGGAGATGACCACTTGTATGTTGGAATCAAAGAAGTTGGATGCAAATTTGTGGTCTGAAGCCATGCATGCTACAGCATACATTCAGAATAGAGTACCACACTCATATGTGAAAGGGAAGACCCCTTTCAAAGCATACTTCGGACACAAGCCGGATGTGTCGAACCTGTGGGTGTTTGGGTCCACTGCATGGACCCGGATTCCACTTGATAAAAGAAGGGCTTTGCAACCGAAAAACATCAAATGTCTGTTTATTGGGCATCCTGATGAATCAAAAGGTTTCAATTTGTTGGATATCAAAACAAAACAGATCATCATTGAAAGGAGTTTCAAGTTTGATGAGCCTCTTCAGGAGGTGGAACTAGTGAAGGAGAAAACTACTGAATTTCCTTCCTGTTCTACTGAATATTTGGATGAAGAAATTGGGGGTCATGAAGCTGATTTGGATCCTCTTATTTCTGATATCAGTGTGCAGAAAACATTAGATGCTGAATCAGAACCTGAAGTACAAAATCATCTTCCCACATGGGCCCGACAGATAGTCTCCTCCGCAGGAGATAACATTGGAAATCTGGATGATCCAAGGAGAACCTGGTCTGATTTCCAGAAAGCAGGTATTGCGCTCTCTTGTACTGATAATTTGCTGTCCGAAACTTGTTATTTGATGATTATTTCAGACCCAAAATCCTACTACCATGCTCAGAAGGATCCGAGATGGCTAGTTTCCATGGATGAAGAGATGGCTTCTCTTCAGAAAAACACTACTTGGGAGCTAGTTTCTCTTCCTCCGGGAAGGAAATTGGTTCAATGAAAGTGGGTGTTTCGGAACAAGGTTGCTGCTGATTGAAGCACCTAAAAATATAAGGTAATTATGGTGGCAAAAGGTTTCTCTCATGTCCAAGGTGTGGACTACCATGAGACCTTTGCACCGGTTGCAAAAATGGACTCCATCCGCCTTGTTTTGGCAATTTCAGCATCTAAGCACTGGGAAGTGCATCATATGGATGTTAAGTCAGCCTTTATACATGGAGATATTCATGAGGAGATATACATGAAGCATCCTGAGGGCTACATCTCTGATCCATCTTTGGTTTGCAAGCTAAAGACGTCACTATACGGGTTAAAACATGCCCCAAGAGAGTGGTATTCCAAGATGGATGCCTTCCTTCTCTTGCAAAAATTCCAAATGTGTAGATCAGATCCAAATGTGTATATACAATCATTTGATGGTCATTTAATTATTATTTTTTTATATGTTGATGACTTACTGATCACAGGTAGCACAGTTGCTTCCATTTCAGCCATCAAAACTGCTCTCCACAATGCATTTGAAATGAGCGATTTGGGGCTCTTAAAACAATTTTTGGGGCTCGAAATTGAGAAAAATTCTGATGGGATAATGGTAACTCAGTCAAAATACATATCAGACCTATTATCCAAGTTTAACATGGCTGAATGTAGGCCTGCACGATTCCCTTTCCTTTTAGGGATCAACCTTGAAGAAGGAAAAAGCACACCTCCCATGGACTGCACTATTTATCGATAGCCGATTGGTAGCTTGTTGTACTTGACACATTCTCGGCCTGATATCTATTATGTCGTGAATGCTGTATCAAGATACATGCATCAGCCTCATGATCTTCATTGGAAGGCAGCCAAGAGGATCCTCCAGTATATTCAGGGAACTAGGACCTACGACATTCACTATGCTGCAGACTCCGAGCTAGAGCTGGTTGGATACACAGATTTCGATTGGGCAGGTGATTCTATTGATTGGAAGTCTACTTCCAGATATGTATTCATGTTTGGTGGTGGACCCATTTTTTGGTCTAGCAAAAAGCAGGCTGCCATAGCATTATCTTCAGTAGAGGCTGAGTATCGAGGAGCGGTGAATGCTTGCATCCAAGCAGTTTGGTTGCAAGGCATTCTTTCAGAGTTTGATCTTGGTAGTACTTTGTCTACTATCCTCTTTTGTGACAATAAAAGTGCTATTAAGATATCCACAAATCCAGTTACAAGGCAGAGGACCAAGCATGTAGAGATACACATGCACTATATCAGGGAGCTAGTGCATGACAGGACCATCATTCTGCAATACTGCCTGACTGATGAGCAGATTGCAGACATCTTCACCAAGAAAATTTCAAAAAAGAAGTTCACTTACCTCCATTCACTGTTGGGGGTGATTCCATCAGGGTGATCAGACTAATTTCAGTGTTCAACTTGAGGGGGGGTTTTTCCCACTGGGTTTTCCCTCTTTTCCTCACTTAGTTTGTTTTTGAGCATTGTTTCAGTTTTAATATTGTACAGGGTGACCTATGGCCTTAATTATCGGGGACCTAGCATTTTTATGCATTTTATGTTTTCTACTCCTCCTGAGTATAGCTTAAGGGGG
>LPNX010932764.1:348869-452398 GCA_001517045.1 Pseudotsuga menziesii
CTCACTTTGTGTGAATATACAGAGCGGCTACTCATTTTGTAGCACAATTACACCATTTTCATGTCTTATTGTTATTAATCTTTAATGAGTCTATGCTTGAGTCCTTAGATTACTGTGACAGATTAATAAGATATGGAGAAGGTGTTTCAGTAGATCCTAAAAATAAAAGAGCCATTATGGTATGGCCAACACCTAAAAATGCATCAGAAGTAAGATATTTCATGGGATTAGCTGGGTACTATCGAAGGTTCATCAAACGATTCTCAAATTTAGCTCATCCTATCACATCTTTGCAGAAGAAGGGTGTAAAGTTTGACTAGACTCCTAGGTGTGAAGATAGTTTTCAAAGACTTAAGGAAATGCTTGCTAGTGCACCTATTCTAAAGATTGCAGATCATGAAGGAAACTTTGTTGTGTGCATGGATGCATGTAAACAAGGAGTTGGTGGAGTATTGATGAAGGATGGACATGTGACCAGTTATGAATCTAGAAAGTTAAGGAACACGAGCATAACTATGTCACCCATGACTTAGAGCTTGCAACTATCATCCATGCTTTAAATATGTGGAGAAATTATCTAATGGGTAAAAAGTTTGAGTTGAGAACTGATCATGATGGGTTAAAATACTTGTTTGAGCAGCCTAATTTGAATGCAAGGCAGAGCAGGTGGAAGGAGTTATTATGTGAATATGAATTTAACACCACACATATAAAAGGTAAGGAAAATAAAGTAGCTAATGTGCTTAGTAGGAATATACACATGATGCATCTAGTAGCTATCAACACTAGCTCATCAGATTTAAAGGATAAGATAATTGAGGCCAATGTTACAAATGAATTTTATCAGTAGGTAAAAGAAGGATTGCAACAATAGAAAATTCCACATAAATTTGATAAATATAAGTTTGAAGAAAACAAGATCCTCATGCACAGAGATAGAGTTTATGTCCCTAATGTTGGAGATATAAGGAAGATTGTTTAGAAGGAAATGCATGATGTTCCTTATGCCAGACATTCAGGTTATCAGAAAATAGTAGCAACAGTAAGGAAACGATACTATTGTCCAGGGATGAAGAATGATGTTGTAGAATATATAGCTAGGTGCATGGAATGTCAAAAAGTTAAAGTTGAACATAGACATCAAACATGATTGTTGAAGCTCTTGCCAATACCAAAATGGAAATGGGATGTAGTGACAATTGATTTCATCACAAATTTGCCTAAGAAGAGATTGCAAAATGATGTTATCATGGTTGTGGTAGATAAGTTGACTAAGGAAACACACTTCATTCTAGTAAAAACAGTTCACAAAGCATCTAATATTGCAGATATTTACATGAAAGAAGTAATCAAATTGCATTGTATTCCGAAGGCTATAGCATCACACAGAGATTCAAAATTTATTTCTAACTTTTGGAAAGGATTGTTGGAGGGATTTGGCACAAGTATAAATATGAGTACATGATACCACCTTAAGATAGATGAACAGATAGAAAGAGTCAACTAAGTGATTGATGATATGTTAAGGATGTATGTGATGGATCAACCATCTAAGTGGGAAGATTATTTACACTTGGTGGAATTTTCTTATAATAATGGATATCATTCCTCTTTGAAGATGAGTCCTTTCGAGGCCATGTATGGAAGGAAGTACAATACTCCCATCAATTGGGATAACCCAACAGATAGAGTCATTGTTGGACCATAATTATTAAGAGATATGGATGATTGGATGATTAAGATAAAGCATAATCTAAAGGCAACTCAAGACACGCAAAAAAGTTATTCATATCAGAATAGGAACGCCAAACAATTTCAATTTGGAGATCATGTGTTTTTGAAAGTTATACCCAAGAAGAGTTCCTTAAACTTAGGATATTCCTCTGAGTTAGCTGCCAGATACTGTGGATATTTTGAGGTATTAGCTAAGATAGGACTAGTTACTTATGAGTTGTCTCTACCTGCTTGCATTAGAGTACATAATGTGTTTCATGTGTCTTTATTGAAAAAGTATAAACCTGATGATAACCATGTAATTGATTGGAATGTGATCTAGGTAATTAGACTGCTTTTATTTTATTTATTGATATATATACAAGTATGAACATGGTACTAATCATGTGATTGAATGGATTATGATCCATGTGGAACTGGAAGTGGATTTTTCGATACAATCTGTTGCCATTTTGGGCAACAAGATCAAGCTGCTTCGGAATCAAGAAAATAGATAGGTAAAGGTACAATGGACCCACTACAGTGCTGAGGATGCGACTTGGGAGTTGGAGGATGCCATGAGGAAAGCATACCCTCATATATTTTGAAATTTTGTGGCATGTATGTAATATGCATTGATAACAATGCATTGTTTAGGGAGGAGGGTGATGTAATACCCCAATTGTTAAGCCCCATACTTATGATCCTTCATGTGACTTATGTTCTTTTGCATTATGGACTTGTGATATTTTATATGTCTAGGGACTTATGATACTTTTCATTATTAATGTTATTATGTATTTATGATTATTGTTTGATAATGTGACTTTGGACTTTGGCACTATTATTGATGTTAATTTTATTACTAACATCATTGCTATCTTTGAATGTTGTTACTATTGATTAAATAAATGACTGGATCAACAAAGGCAACTAAAAGAGTATGGGGGACCATGGATTCCACAAAGTGAGGGGGAGTGGGGACATCCCTAGCACCTTATAACTTGTTGTTGGCGTAAGTTTGTCCATCCCAATTCATATTTGCACCTTGGTGACATTAATAATGTTGGTCACCCAAACCTTGTATAATGGAACCTATTCTCCACACCTTAGTGGGACCCTATTGCATAGGGATCCATCCTTGGGAAGATAGTCCCTCACTTTTATGTGTTTTTGGTCATTATGAACCGTTTTCCTAGTTTTTAGGGGTTGTAAGCTATTTTCTAGCTTCCACTCTTACACTATGCATTGATGATCCCATTTTTGTGCTTCCATGATATTTATGACCCTATGGGATGCCTTCTCTCACCTATTTTACCCTCCTTTATGTTTTGTAACCCCCCTTATGCATCAGTGTCCTTCCATGTGCTCTTCATGGCTCCACTCCTTAGTTTTGGTAACTCCTCCTCATGGTCCTAGTTCAGGAAAGGGAATCTTTTCACTAAGCCACCACTCCACTAATTTAAGTTAAGTATCCATGATGAAGCTCAAATCTCACCTCTCTCTAATTTGAGTTGATACCTTTGGGTTAGAGTTGGCCTCTTTGTGCTATAAATCCATATGTACTCTCCTTGTTGAATATACTATTGAGCTTTGGACCATGCGAATTGTGCTATATATCCATGTTGGGAATGTTGGTAGTATTGGGAGTGTATTGAGACTTAGAGTTAGTCCTATTTATTTTCCCTTTTCTTCCATTGTATCACTCTACTAGTCCATATTCTCGCACAAGAATCTAGGAAATGGGAATGGTGAGGTAGGTCATATCCCATAGGCAGTGGAGACGGACAAGAAAGTAGTAGTGGGAAGCATTGTGGTTCTCGGAAGAGGTAGTTACAAGAGTTTCTAGAGTAAGTGTGCCTCTACCTATGGATCCATGGTCTCATCTCGGGGGTGATCTATTCAAGAGAGGAAGTCTTGACTGTGTATACGACTGGGAGGAAAGTTGTCCTATTGCATCCAGTTGCCCATATCTTGAGATAAGTATTTCTCATATGATTTTATTTATGTTTTAACATATTATTATGATGATTATATGCAAAGGTGGCTGAATTGAATTATCTATTTGCTTTATTATTGTATGTCATAATATGGTTACATGAAGAATGGACTCCGTAGGATTCTAATTTGAGATGATATTCATTCTGATCTTCTTTCTCTTCTTCAAAAACTGTAACTATGACTCTATGGTATTGGGAGGGGCGCAACCATATGTTTTGGTTCGTCAATATCTATTATTTTTTGTGTTTTGGGACCTATTCCATTCTTTTTGGAACAATGTTTCCAATGAGTTTCACCTTTCGTTTCATCAAAATAGATTTCTGGATGACCAAGATATGTCCATTTTGGTCCAGCAGTTTTCTTGGTGCCAGGTTGAGTGCACCAATTGTTAGATTGGAAATGTTCTATGCATGGTTATGTTCCTATTTGTAGATCTGAGTTTTAATAATGTAATCTGAATGTAAGATTGATTGATGGATGGAGGGAGGAAACCATACAATATAAAATATATTAGTAAAAAAATGGTTGTAGGGGATAACCATTGGGAGGTGATTTTGTGGGATATGATTTTAGCCGATGCCTTTTGTTTTGTTTTGGTTGTGGCGTGACTGTAGGTTACAACATAAAATTATTATTAATGTGTGATTTTATTTTTGTTCACCCTCACCAAGAGCACACATGTAATAACACCAAAATTTAACTTAGTTTGCATAACAACTTATAACAACAATACATGATTTTTTTATAACAATTGTGGTTTCAATGTTAATACAATTTATAATGCATGAACAAGGTTTAGGATCTTATATCACTAAGGATGATGCACAATATTACTCAATCATGTTGTTACAATTTTGACCTTTGGTAATTAAATAATTAATTAAGTGTTGCGACCTTAGTTATAATTCAATCTCTATAGTTAAAAGTTTATTATTATTTATGGTTAGTTAGCCTAACCATAACTTATCTGTGTTCATTGTGCTTAAAGTTAACTTATTCTTAATTTTAGCGCCTTTGTCCTTGTATAAGGGTCGAGGACGCTACACAAAGTCTCACAGAATTCTTTCACACATTGATATTAACCATATCATTTGATTTCATGCACTGATATACAAGAAAAATACAAAATATCCATATCATCCATATATATAGCATGAAAATTGAAGTGCAAAACATAATGATCCATGGTAATATGTAAATATTTAAAAATTAAAACAATTTCACTCTCAACTTGCGTGCTTTGGATATGATTTATAAAGAGCTGGAAATTTTTAGTCAAGTCAACATGGATGAAATTATACTTGCATCTATGGGTACAAAAATAGTGATATTCTCCTACTGAAGGCATCCATGAACTTGTAATAGGAAATTTGCATGTGAAAATAAACCCTTGGTGATTACTTTATCCTTTTTATAGCTTAGAACCACATATCTAAAAATATTTTTGCGCATTCTTTATCTCAAAGTTTGAATATGTCATGAATGAAAAGTGACTTCTTCCATACGACTGCTTCATTTTTTTAAACTTAATGTATAGTTGGTTTTTCCAAAACATTGGATGTTTTGACATGATATTCCATCTATTATTCAATGCAAAGTCCATATGATTTTCATGTAAAATGCATCTTGGTTGGAACAAAACCTATAACCAAAATTAGGGTTTTGATGAGATAATTTACTTTTCAATGAATCTCTTATAGGCAACTAGGGATTTTTAGGAAGTGAATTGAAATGAATGTAACTACCTCGATGTGGGTCCTAAGAATATAATGTAACGTGTCATTGAAGTTTTCAAAGTGCCCTTTCAAGGGGAATTCTTCTGGTTCCAACCTAAACAACTTATCAAAAGTTATCAACTTTGTAATACCCTAAATAAAATCACAACCATAACAAAAAACACCCTAAAATGGTTTATTTTCAACCAATAATATATTTGCTTCCAGGATTCCCATTTAAATAATTTTTTTTAATTTTTTAATTAGGTATTTGTTGAGAGTAACTTAGATCTACAACTGATTTCATTAGATTTTACACAAAAAACAATAAGAATGGATTTGAGTGTTGTGCCCCTAACTTTTCCCTTGAAAATTTTGCTAAAAAATAGTATTCTACTTACTTGCCCAAGAAAGATCTCCAACACCACTTGTAGTGAACCTTAGTAGAAATATAAACGATAAAACTTTAATTTGAGAACAACAAAATACATCCACGCAAGGATAAACATAAGAATGTAGATAAATCCCTTAAGGTAGGGTAACACCATCAATTAGTCCTTATGTAAGTAATTAGTCCATGGGTCATGTTTGTTACAATATAATCCTCAACCTATCCAATACAATGAATATACCCATGTATATATATACTTTCTCTAGAGTATTCCCCGGGTCTATGTCATGTATGCCTCTTTATCATATTATTATGTGTAAGTTCCTAATGGATCTATTTATTACCCACCAATAATCAAGTGGGTCTTATTCCATGATTGAGGCCACATTACGTTAATTATTCCCCTTAGGAACCTCAATAGGTACCCCATATTATTCTCCCTAAGTACATTATACACCTTGCATTAGCCAATATTATCATTTGGATGAGGTCTCAAAGAGAGATGATATAGGGAATATGGCTTGGTAATAAAGCTCACCAAGGCATGATGAAAAAAAATCCAATCACCGGGGATGATGGCTCTATGACTTAGGGTCAATATCATTATCGTGATCATTCAAACATCGCATAATATGAACCTCCATACCACATTTTGTCTCCATAACGAGCATTAAAGAAACAAGGTGATATGGTGGAGTCTATGAAAACAACAATGGAATAGGTCATGGACTATAAGGAAAGTATGGAAGATAGGACATGAGTCTTGGTATATGAAGTAGATCACCCAAAGAAGGATAGAGAAGGAGGGGGGCATAGAGCGAAGGCAAACCCCCAAATAATACGAGTCACATGGATGCCACATCCAAAATGACTTGTAAAAGAAGTCATAATTCAAAGGCACTTTGCATAGCTCATGGTTTTGCAACTAGACATAATGCCACCCCTTCTTAAAATTTAGAGAGTTTGGATGAAAAGGTTCAATCCAGTAGAGCTACCACCAATAATAAACAAATAAATAAAATATTGGAACCCATTATCCCATATATATGTTTGTCATGGAGAAGAACCACAATATACTATATGACCTACTACCTCCATGAGAATAAGAAAGAATTGATAGTATCTTACATGGACTTGCCCTGATAGAAAAACAACCATGTTTGAAATAATGTCATGGAGGAGTTTCTCCAACTTAATGACAAGTATCATTTTCTGGTAAATGTCATCCAAGCTTTAAAGCATGATCCATAGGATGGTGAAGAAGGAGACATGGAACACAACTAGGCTAGAGAGGAATCCCGACACATCGTTTCCCTTGAGATGATAATTAATAATACAAAATATCTCTCGTTCATCTTTATTTATGAGGCCACATGGAATCTATTTCTCTTTTCACAATTATAATAACATACAAAGTGTGGCCAGGGACCATGCTATCTTTATTTATGTTTTGATTTGTTTTGTTGGTACATACTTCAACTTTTTCAAAATTTTATCATGGTTTTGCTCAAGAATTTAGACTCGATAAAGCATTAATGAGGAATCGATCCAAAGATCTTGTGGCCCATTTCTTTAAAAAATATAAATAATTTTTGTATAGATGAACAAATAACCTAGGCTTCTTTGATGGGGCCAAGCAAGATCCTGCTAGTTTTTGTAGTGTTGGGGAAATATTATTTATCTTTGATAGGAATTTCATAAAATTTAAGGTTGGATTAAGTCCCAGTACCAATAATTCAACTATATTTACGACTTTACAATGTATTCTTAAGCTTGTTTAAGATAAAAGTGTTTCATAATTACAGGTATTTAGTGATTCTTCATTAACCATAAATTCATTGAAGGTAGATCATTTTCAAAATGATTTTTTGACGCAATTATTTGATTAACTAATGTGGTGGCTATTCTATTTGAGAATATTTGTTGTACACATGTGTTTAGAGAGTTTATAGATGGTCTATTAAAGGATGGACAACAAGTTGATATAGGGATGTTACATTTTAGGGAATCCTTGGGAGGGGATATAACTTTGTTTGTTATTCGCATTCAACCAGAATGTTTTTCCTTGTTTCAGTCTTATATACATAATATAGTATATGTAATAAGGGATTGTTTATATCTTTTTTAATGATGAATGACTACAATATACATGATACCTTATGGCCTCGACACATCACATTAAAACTATAGTAAGATCAGAGGGGTATGTTATGTTTTCATGTACATAAGTAATGTGATTTTCAAGATAAATATTTTTGTCACTAAAACGTGATAATATTGATCAAACATTGTTTTTTGTACTTGTACTCAAAGCACTTGAAGAATGTGATTTTTCCATTCTTTTTGGAATCTAAATTATGTTTTTTTCCTCATAAAAAAATTTATATGAACAAATAACCTATCCATTACTTTATTTATTTGTTTATATCTATGCAAGAAAAATAAAACTAAATTTTATTAAGTAATATGTTGGTTGTGGAGCCTGATCTTCCAGACTCGGAGATGTTATTGTTCAACCGTGTTTGTACCCCAGTTTTACTGTACAATCGTCCCAGCATGGGGGTGAGGGGGCAAAGCCCCCGAAAGAAATTTTTGGGATGTTTGTTGGCCAACAATTTACAGACCCATGGTATTGGGTGACCTGTGGTATTTTCCTATGGTAATTCCCCTATAAAAGGAAAGCATTGTAATATAGTTGTGTATTGTATTGTAGCATTGTAAAACAATCTATGTGATTGTGTGAGAGAGACTGTGAGAGAGTGAAGAGGAAGTGCATCGAGGTTGTTGTAGGTTGTATCCCTTCATTTGGATGTATGGTATAATAATAAATGACTAGAAATTTCTGTGTGGACGTATCCCATATTGGGTAAACCACGTTGTATTTGTGTCTCTCTTATAATGCATTTCAATATTTGCATCTTGTTTATTGTTTATTATTATTGCTCTGTGATCCTATTTTTTTTAACAATTGGTATTAGAGCCAAAAGGTCTATTTGGCTAGTAAAATCATAGTAAAGAAGGGTTTCTGGTTCGAGTGGGAGCAATGAAAGAAGAAGGAAAGTTTAGGATTGATAAATTTAACAACCAAAACTACCAGTTATGGAAGATGCAAATGGAGGACCATCTGTACTAGAAGGATCTATACCTACTGTTGGGAAGAAAAAACAAAACAACCGATGACTATGAAGGATGAAGAGTGGGAGGTTATTGACATAAAGGCATTGGGAACAATACGGTTTTGCTTGGCTTCGTCGGTGGCTTTCAATATCTCAAAAGAAAAGACAATAGAGGGTGTGATGAGTGCATTGGCTAAGATCTATGAAAAACCCTCGTCTTACAACAAGGTATTTTTAATGAAGCACTTATTTAATATGAAAATGTCAAAAGGTGGATAGGCTGTTGACCATTTAAATGAATTTAATACGTTTACTAGTCAGCTAAGTTCTATAAAAGTGAACTTTGAAGATGATGTTAGGGATCTTTTAATCTTGTGCTCATTTCCAGAAAGATGGAACAACTTGGTCATGGATGTAAGTAACTATGTCACTGGTTTAGGCACTTTGAATTTTGATGATGATGTAGGTGTTATTCTTGGCAAGGAAATGTGAAGAAAAATCACAGGTGAGACATCAGGTAATGCATTGACCATGGATAGCAGACAAATTCAAAGGGAGAGAGGAAGGAGCAGATGTAATTGTAGCAAGTCTAGAAAGGGAAGATCCAAGTCTAGATTTGGAAATATAGAGTGCTGGAATTGTGATAAGAGAGGACATTTGAAGAAAGATTGCTGAGCTCCAAAGAAGAAAGGAGACAAGGAACATGAGACTACCCAGGAAACAAACGTAGCAGGTAATGTGTTACAAAACGATTTGATTCTTGCATTATATAATACTAGTTTTTACTGGGTAGTAGATTCAGGGGATTCATGTCATGCTACACCCCATAGGAAAATCTTTCATGATTATGTTCTAGGTGATTTTGGACATGTTTATTGGGGTATGATGAACCATGTAAAATTGTTGGAATGGGTAAGGTACATATTAAGTTAAATAATGGAAATGAATATATGCTAAAATATGTAAGGCATATTCCTGCTATGAAAAGAAATATGATCTCAATAGTTTAGTTGGGAGATAGCGGTTGTTTTTCAACATTTGGAAAAACGTGGTGGAAGATCACTAATGGAGCACTAGTAATAGAAAAAGGAGATAGGATAGGTACGTTGTATTTATGTCCTCATAATGCTGATTATTCTATCTCTGTAGCTTCCACAGAAACATGTGCAATGTTGTGGCATCATAGGCTTGGCCACATGAGTGAGAAGGGGATGCAGATTCTCCACCCAAGGAAATTTATTCCATATTTGAGGCAGGTAAGTTTGGAATTATGTGAGAACTGTGTTTATGAAAAATAGAAGAGAGTCAGATTTCTTCGGCTTGGGAAATAGAACAAGAGTGAAAAGTTAGAGCTTGTGAATACATGTGTATGGGGACCTACTTAGGTACAATTTCTTCATGGCTCTCGTTATAATGTTACTTTTATTGATGCTGCAACTAGAAAAACTTGGGTTTATTGCATTAGATAGAAATTTGATGTGTTTGTTACTTTTAAGAATTGGAAATATTTGGTTGAGAATGAGATAGGAAAAAGGTTGAAATGTCTCAGATCTGATAATGGAGGTGAATACTGCAACAAGGAGTTTGATAGTTACTATTCATACAATGGGATTCTCAGAGAGAAGACAATCCTGGGAACACCATAAGAAAATGGTGTGTCTGAAAGGATGAATATGATGATTATGGAGCGTGCAAGGTGTATGAGATTACATGCAGAGTTGCCCTTACAGTTTTGGGATATTGATGTAGATATTGTTGTTTATTTTATAAACAGAGAGCCTTCAAGTGCTTTGGATGGTGGAATTCCATAGGAGGCATGGATAAGTAAAAAGGTAAACTACTCATTTCTTAGAACTTTTGGTTGTGAAGCATTTGTCCATATTGATAAATAAAATAGAACAAAGATCAAGGCTAAATCCAAGAAACACACCTTTATTGGATATGGGGTTGATGATTTTGGTTATCGCTTATGGGATCATGAAAATCACAAAATCATTAGGAGTAGAGATGTAGTATTCAATGAAAATGTTATGTACAAAGATCAGTTGCAGGGAAAGAAAGAGGAAAAGGAAAACACTGAGTACACAATGCTTGATGAAATCAAAGAAGATGAAGTTCTAAAGGAGCCAGAAAATCAAGAGCAGTGGCAGGTACCTCAAACTCCTTCAAATGTAAGAAGATCTACCAAGTTAAGTAGACCCCCTGAACGATTCTCTCCTTCACTGTATTATTTATTGATGACTAATTTCGGTGAACCAGAATGTTATGAAGAGGCAATACAAGTAGAAACTAGAAAGAAGTGGGAGCAAGTCATGAATGAGGAGATGGACTCATTGGTAAGAAACCAGACTTGGTATTTGGTTGAGTTTCCATCAGAAAAGAGAGCATTGCAAAATAAATGGGTTTAGATATTGATGAAATATTTTCTCCTGTTGTTAAAATGACTTCAATTAGGACTATTTTAAGTCTAGTGGCGGAAGAATATTTGCATCTTGAATAGTTAGATGTAAAACAACCTTTCTCCATGGGGATTTGGAGGAAGAGATTTATATGAAGCAACCATATAGGTATGGGGTCTGAGGGAAGGAGAATTTGGTTTACATGTTGAATAAGAGCTTGTATGGTTTGAAGCAAGTTCCAAGGTAGTGGTATTTAAAATTTGATAAGTTTATGACTGAACATGGTTATAATAGACGACATTCTGACTAATGTGTTTATTTCAAGAGGCTAGATAATGTAAGATATATTATCTTGTTATTGTATGTGGTGACATGCTTGTTGGAGGGTTTAACGTGCAGGATATAAATGTGCTCAAAAGGAAACTAGATAAATCTTTTGTGATGAAGGATTTGGGTGTTGTAAAGAAAATCCTTGGTATGAGAATAACAAGAGACATGAAAAATCACAAATTGACATTGTCTCAAGGTGAGTACATATAAAAGGGGTTGGAGATGTTTGGAATGCAGAATGCAAAACCAGTTAGTAAACCTTTGGCCATCCATTTAAAACTAAGTAAGGAGATGTGTCCCAAGACATAGGAAGAGATGTAATACATGTCCAAGGTTCCCTATTCATCAATAGTTGGAAGCTTGATGTATGCCATGGTGTGCACAAGTCCAGATATTGCACATGCAGTGGGAGTTGTGAGCAGGTATATGAACAATCCAGGTAAAGATCACTTGAAAGAAGTACAGTGGATTCTCAGGTATTTGAGAGGCACCACTTATCATGCATTATGTTTTGGAGGTTAAGACACTTTTCTATAGGGATATGTTGATGCAGATATGGGAGGTGATAAAGATAGCAGGAGGAGCATCACAGTGTATGTATTTACTATGGGGGGAATAACAGTAAGTTGGATTTTGAAACTGAAAAAGGTTGTTCCACTTTCAACAACGAAAGCATAGTGTGTTGTTGCTATAGAGGCTAGTAAAGAGATGATTTGGTTGCAGAGGTTCATGGAGGAATTGGGTAAGAAGCAGGAGAATAGAAGGTTGTACAGTGACAAATGGAGTGCCATTCATCTTGAAAAGAAATCAACCTTTCATTATAAGACTAAACATATACAACTAAAGTACCATTTCATAAGATTTGTGTCTGGAAGATGAACTATACAAATTGGAAAAGATACATACTAGCCAGAATCCTGCAGAAATGTTGACAAAGATAGTAACCAGAGAGAAACTAATCCTTCTCGGTTTCAGTTGGAATTCAAGCATAAAGGTGAAGAAGAGAAATTTTCCAAGTCCAAGTTTCAAAGCATAGTTTAACAAGTGCAACATCGGTGGAGTTGTTGTGATCAGCCTCCAAGTGGGAGATTGCTGGTTGTGGAGCCCAATATTCCACATTCAGAGATGTTATTGTTCAACCATGTTTGTACCCCAGTTTTATTATACACGTGTCCCAACAGGGGGTCCCCCCACTGGGTTCTAGGGGGCATGCCTCCTGGTTGGGGGGTGTGGGGGCCTTCGTGCTTGAAAGAAATTTTTGGGATGTTTGTTGACCAACATTTTATAGACCCATGGTATTGGGTGAGTAGTGGTATTTCCCATGGTAATTCCCCTATAAAAGGAAAGCATTGTAATACGACTGTGTATTTTATTGTAGCATTGAAAACAATCTATGTGATTGTGTGCGAGAGACTGTTAGAGAGTGAAGAGGAAGTGTAGCGGGGTTGCTGCATGTTGTATCCCTTCATTTTGATGGATGGTATAATAATAAAGGATTGGCAATTTCTGTGTGGACGTATCCCATCTTGGGTGAAGCACGTTATATTTGTGTCTCTCTTGTTATTTATTTTAATATTTTAATATTGTTTATTGTTTATTGTTATTGCTCCGAAATACTGTTTAATCTAACATAATACAATGTGACTAATTTATTAATGGTAATAATTATTTCCTTGGGAAAAAATTCAAAAAGGTTTATGGCCTTTAATGATGTCTCAATTATATATGGTTATGCTTAGGCTTACCCCCACTCCCTCTACAATTTATCATTTTTTTTCATTTAGATGGGAACTTATTGATATCCACAACAAATGACAATAAATTTAAGTAAATTTATAATGTTCGATAATTTTTTTTTACAAATAATAATAATAATAATAATAATAATATTGTTATAATTAAAAAAATTACAATTTGCAAATGCGTTAGGGAATTTATTTACATTGTTTCTTCTATGTAGATAAAAGAAAGATATCCTCCCAACTAGACCAAAATATTGGAGCTATAACTTGAAACTCCTATGATATCCAAAACAAAACATTAAGGACCATAGAATTTCAGACACCTTCATCCTCCATTTATGGCTTCCCTATAGTCTAGTGCAAAATTAAAAAAATGCCCATACATTATTCAAATAAATTAAACCATATGCTTGTACTTTATATATTTTACCTATATCCAAATTGAAAACAAAATAAAAGCATACATGCATGTAAAGTTTTCGAACAATCCACTACTTTTGAAACCAATACTGCAATAGATATACATAACTATTATAATGGGCCTTGTTCACGTTCTGCAAGAATGCCTTCTTACTGTTCTCATACTTTCTAAGTACATAGTGTCATTTGAAGTCTCTCTTCTGATAAAGAGTTGGATAATGTTTTATTCTCCCCATAGACATGACCAAATGAACCTCCTTAGTCCCATATTTGACATTCATGATCTCCTTATACAACTATCTTAGAAGAAATTTTTGGACGTGGTTCCTCCTTGTCATCTAGTTAATGACAACCAATAGTCCCACAAAACTTGTAACTTCTCCAATTCTCTTTGAACAATCAAATAAAAGACTATTCTAAGAGGTGTTGATTCAACTTTGTTATTTGTACTTTCACGAAACCAATTTTAAATTTTATGAAATGGTTACCATAAAAGAATATGATCGCTCCAACTCCTCCTTTAGTTGGATCTCCTTATGTATCCCCATCAAATAAATCCTAGACCTTGGACCTATATATTTTTTATGGGGGCATAAATCTATGATTCCTAGTATTCTAAGCTTGTTTGAAATATTTAAGTACATATATGAGTAGCACATACTCGGGGAGGTTGAAATTTACCCTTGAACAATTTAGAATTCGTAGCAAGCCACACCCCCCTAGTAACTAATGAGGGATCCCACAGATGATCACATGTATTCATTCATAATATGTCATCCTTAAACATTTTTGAAACCAATGAAACTCCCAACTCCTTCCACATAGAAACTGAATAAGAACATAACTTTGATTGGTTTTAGTGCAGGGCTTCCACACCATGATCAAAGGAACTCATTCATAGTCTATCCTAGATAGAAATTTTTGAAACCACATGAAACTTCCAACTCCTTCCACCTAGCAACCGAATAAGAACAAAATATAAATAAATGGGAGGGGTATTCCTCATAGTTGTTACAAAGTGGCCACCTACTAGGCCCTTGCCAACACATTCACTGCATGTAATGCCATATAGGTATTTTATCTCTAAGGATAGTCCAATTGAATACCCCTGATTGATAACACTGACCTATATCACCTTAAACATATAAAAAGTATTTATTATAAAGGACAAATACATTGAAGTAAATTTATAGGACCAACTTACATCATTTTAAAACATAAAAACTATTTATTATAAATTAATAGAATACATATTTTCATAGATTTATGTTTTTTTTGTCAAATGGGTCTATCTAGAGCAATTGTGATGGAGTGTTATCCTCCCCTCGAGCTTTGGCACAATTTGATTTAATCTAAGTACCATCCTCAAAATTTGAGGAAGTTCCTAATGATTTCCCTAAATGTATATTCCACCCAAAATTAAATTAAATTTAAATTTAATAGTAGTAGTAGTAGCACAGTAGTAGTAATACAAAATAAATAACTAAAATTATGTTTCCTCTCGAGCTTCTCATAATAATCAAATACAAATTTTATGTATTCTTAATATGATAAAATTTATTTTTCTTTTGATGTATTTGCAATAATCTCTAGGCTCCTTCCTTCCTTTTCTAACTTTAAACATATTACAATCAAGTAGAGTGAAAATAGACAATTTGAGGAATGTGATCTCTATGATTATAAGTGTTATAATGTCACATGGAAATAATATGATCAATACAATAGGGTGTGGAATAATAGACACTCAAATCGTCTTCTTTTCTTGTTATTATTTTGATTCATATTTAATTGACATAAATCAAAGTTCCATTACAATTGAAATTCCTTACAGAGTGGTGGTTTTTCCCTCTTTCAAACTACCTAAATTCTTGAAAAATCTTAAAAAACAAATGGATCAACGGAAACTTGTCTTTAGATGTTTTGTCAAATTTTGACAAAAATCATTTCAAAAGGGGTGGCGTGACTGCCCTTTATCAAAACCATAATAATAGGGTACCTTTCTATTTTTATCTACCTTTTGATGTTGTCTTTCTCTTTGTACATTGCTATGTTAAGACATACTAGCATTCTCATTGGGGAATTTGTTAGAGTCCACCTAAAATGAATTAAACACATTCATGTAAATTCATAAAGACTAACCTACTTAATTGTCATGTACCCAATCACACCATTATTAGGTATTGACAAGTCATAAATTATTGGTATATCTTGCTTGCTGGTTATTGGATATACTCTTGGTTTATAGTGCAGTCAACCGAATTTGAATGCAGGCCTTGCCTAGGTAATCCAGACGAGTTAACAATTTCCCATGGTAAAAAAGAATAAGGTCGTGTGAGTACAGAGTCCTTATTTATATAATAATACATATACACATAACATAAGTCTAGGGTTATGATTATGCATCTGATTGATATAAATAAGGGTTCCCCCCTATATTATGGATCCCATTATCTTTATCAATATAACAACAAACTCCAAGTTGTTATTTATGGAGAAGTCTTCCTCCATTTATCCAAATTAACAAATGTTAGCCAACACTTCGGTGTGTAGGTGACCCTACTATTACTATTTATGTTTAGATTGTTTAGCATTTATGACTGCAACACTCGTCCTTTTTTTTTTTTTTCGAGGAAAAAAACCATAATTTCCCTTCTTTCGAGAATAAACATTAAAATTACATTTACCATGCTGTCTATTGACAATAAAACCAAAGGAAGAGTATTGTAAATAGTTCTCTAAAACAAAAGTTCATCGAAACCATATATTTAATCTATACAATTGAATCTATCAATTGGAAATCAAGTACCTCACAAACTATAAATTCCAAACAAATTCTCAACAAAGAAACTATAGCACAAAACTATATCAGTTTTGTCTTGTTAATAACTTGACTAATATAAAGGAACGCACATTGTCCATTCAACCAAACAACCCAACAATTAGACAAAAAAATATTTAGCAAATAAAACAAAATTCACGTACTCCCTAGGCTATGATATCTAGTGAGCCTATTGGAACACTCTCAACCATTTTGAAAATACCATCAGTGGTTACATTTAATTCTCAAAAAATATGAGAGAAAATAAAATGATCTAGCATGCCATATTCTCTTTGACCTTCTTAACAAGATGCCACAACCCCAAGTTAAGTTTCCATCTCTACCCTAGTAACCAATTAATGGCCAATTGTGATTCACCAAGGATTTGTAAATCATGGAAACCTCGTTCCACTGCAATCTCCACCAACAAAAGTACAACCTTAATCTCTACTACATTATTGGAACCATACCCTAATCCATAGAAAAAGAGACATAATATTGGATGCAAGTATGCAAAATACCACCTACCGCACATTTGTAAAGGTTTCCCTTATATTTACCACAGAAATAGCCCTATGGCCTAGACTTATTATGTGGAAATGAGTAATATAGTTGACGACCTTATCAACAATCACCTTCTTAAAACCTTTAAAAGCATATCTAATTTTGAAAAAGAGATGAAGTGAGGAAATCATCACATCTTCAAACAACATCTCATTCATTTAGATATGAGGAAGGGTAATGCTTCAAATGCTTCTAGGACTTTTTTATCCCACCTAGGTTTGAGCATATCCATAAGATACTCCCCTCTCCATCTACCAACCCTAATGGTAATAGTAATATCAACATCCCAAACCTCTAATAAAAAATGTCTCCCAAGCACCATATGACAAATAGATTCCAAAGCACATCAATAAAAAGGACAATATATATGACCCTCAATTGAATTTTATATAAAAAATTCCCAAGTAAGTTCTATGTTTCAAAGGGCCACCAAAAGGATAAATTTTCAATTGAGAGGAGTCCTAACCTTTCAAGCCTTCTTCAACCACAACTGAGAATTTTAATCTAGGTCCAAGAACAACATAGCCTCAAATCCAATCTTGGGCATATATTTTTAGAATTTTTACTTATAAGCAATTATTTTAGAATTTGTTACCATATATTTTCAATTAGTGCGGACAAAGATTGTTTCCCTAGTCTACATGGGGCAGATCTAGAACAAAAATCTATAGAGATGCATCGTTTTCCTAGATAATTGAAGTATTTAAAGGTTAAGATTTCCTTACCTCAATGTTGAAAGTTGTCCTTGCCTTATGGATCCTTTTGCGGTCAGATGTGTCCGCAAAGAACGTGAAGAACAAGACAAAACAATGGAAGCAACAAGATACCTCAAAGATCTATACTAATAGTCAAGGAGAAAAGTAATGAACAACAGATATTGACACAAATTGTTCATGGAAAAGGAGAACATGTTTGTATTAATAACATAAGAGAAGGAAGCTACAATCGAAGCCTTGATGTTGAAGCCCCATTCTCATAATTCCTTTGACATCACTTCCATACACACACTACAATATTTACAAGCCTCCTATACAACAGTGATTCCAGTAGCATAAAGGTGCTCTCTTGGTTATTCTACCTCCATTTACCCATGAGAGGAATCTTTTATATATAGGCCAAAGGAACCCAAAGGGGTTGATATATTTAGGGAGGAAGGTGGGAATGACCCCTAGAGGCTAGGGGCATGAATGCCACCTATTCCAAGAAATTGGGATAAGCCTCCACAAGGATTTTCGTCTAGAAGGTTCTTGAAATATTATTTTTTTACCTTTTTGACAGTGCTGACCCACCTTGTATATGGGAAATTTGCACTCACGCCCTTTGTCTTGAGGCAACAAGTGTCATCGGCGCACTATGTTAGTGGGCAAGTGGCATCAGGCAGGTCTGATGTCCTATGTCAGGAGACAAGGTGCGTCAAACATCCTAGAATTGGGCATAAATCTCTCCAAAAAATGTCTTGGCCATATCACTTCACGAGATTGAGCATAGAAACCATTTTCATGTGTAATAGAATGCCCCCCAAAGTATGAAGCTAGAAGGATATGATAGTTGAAATGCTTTGCTAGATGTAATATGGAATTAGAGGCAAAAGAGTGGCGAGTGAAGACTTGACATAAGACCAGTTACAAAATATTCGACTCAAATCATGGCTGTTGACTAATACATTGCAGATCCATGTATAATGACCATGTCTGGGCTACCAATAATACACTATAGATCTATGATCGACAAGACTCAAATCAAGACATAGCTATGGAATATACACTATAGATCTATGTGATATTAACCCAAACTTGAGCATAGACGCCAAACATACAATGTGGATCCATGCAATCACTCAAAAAATACTCCATCGCAACCTGAAGATAGGCACATATTCAAACAAATACCTAACCATTAAGGGCCTTCATTCCAATTCCAAATAGTGTGATTATGTCCATGTGAATACATGTCTTGATGTCGAACATGGCATAAACCACTTGATTACTGGTCATTGATGTATACCATTAACAAGTGAGAGGGAAACGCCCATTAATGTCAATGATGCCCAAGGTACCCTAGTACATTCCTCTGAATGTGAATAACAAGATAAAGTTGAAAAATCGACGGAATCTCCCGATTAGAGGTCAATGATGAAAGTCCATTGTTGAAAGCGAGGAAAATTGCCATTGAGGCATGCAGGCTTCAAGGTACTTCACTGGTTTCTAAGACCAATTCCTAGATGATGTGCTGGTATCAACGAGAATAGACTTGTCAAAGGAGGGCCATAATGTTTTCCCCATCATTGACATGAAACATGAAACAAATGTGATTTTGAAGTGATCATGATATAGGAACAACCATAAGACTGACTCAGACATGACCGACTCGAAGGAAGGTAAAGTAACTATATAGCTAGACTGTAGTAAAGACTCCCTTTGAACATTGAACGACACGACAAGTGACTTGGCAACATCGATTCAATTGAGGCAGAGACCAAACATAATGCAAAGGAAATATGATGCATTCTTTGAATTGACTCAAAGGAGTTAAACGAATCATGAAAGTGCATCGATTTGATGACAAGCTGAATACCCAACCGTTCTTATGAAAATGCAGACAGGTGCCATGTTCAAAGGTGGACAAAAAGCTTCCATTAATACAAATGAAATATATTCCCCATTCCCTTAATTTCTTCATCACAATGGATGAGTACCTCCTTGCTTTTTAATGAGCTTGAAAAGGGTATTAAACACTCAGTATAGCTCATCAGAGGATGAGTCCATTCTCATATGTTTTATGAACCTGAGAAAGCAGGGGTTTATTCCCAAAAAGGGTCCTTCAACGTTTAGTTTTATGAGTCCGAATAAGGTAAAATTACTCGTTGTTTCATATTTAGAGAGTCTGAAATGACTAAGGAGACTCCAGAAATGGATGTTTTTGTAGATTTATTCCCCAAGGTCGACCGAAAAGTATAAACTGATACCTAGGAGAACTCTTCTATTCGCGATGAACTAGAGTATACTTTTTTTGTAAATGAGTCTAAACGGTCTGAAAAAGGGGTAAACTATCACCAAATAGACGACCTTTCAAGTATTTTTAGAAGTGTGAAAGAATCAATTTCACTTGGAAATATTTTCGTATTTAGGGAGATTGAAAAGAGATTAAAGATGACTCCGTGGAGTTTTCCTTTGTTGTAATCCATTTTAACGAGTCCGAAAAAGCAGTAAAAGCACACTTGATACCTTTTCACTAGATTTTTATCAAGCACGCTGAGGGTATAAAAGGCGCTTGGTACCTTTTTAACTTAAATTAGAGTGTGAAAAAAATACAAAAAGAAAATTGATCGCTACCAAAAATGTCAAATAATGCCTTGAAATCCTCAAAAACGATGTTAGAACACTTTCACTGTGAAAACTATAGCAAAAAATAATGAAAACCCATAACATTTAAATATTCCACTAATTATTTTTAATTNGGAGATTCCGAGAGCTACATGCATCCGTTCATTAGTTCGCCAGAAGTAGGTAATAGATAACACCTTTCCCTTCCTTTTCACGGTTGAAACTTTAGTTTTATCATGCTTTTTTAGGGTTTTAGGAATATTTTTTAAAGGGAAAGAGATGCACCCAGGACGATGTTGTTTTCCCTTTCGAGAGGTACGTCGACGCACTCTTTGAAAGTGGAAATAGCATCAAGGGCACTCTGTTTCCTAGGAGAGACGACACTGTCTCTTTGTTCCCTAAGGTAGAGGGCGTCAGCGGTTGCGACCCTCCCAAAATCCAATTTTAAGCATTAAATTTCAAGTTTTTTTCAATGTATAGGATCTAATGGTTACCTTATCGATGTCCCACAGGTTTTGGACACAAAAATGGTGATATGGAAGGAACGTGAGCATGAACTAGATGATTCCTAGGAGACCAATGATCCTATGAACATGAGGGCACTAAGAAAGCGTGGGCTCCTAAAATACTTTAGGGTGCCGGGAATGAGAGCCCATGTGCGTTTGCTAGATCATCTGATACAGACGTGGGATCCAAATCAACAATATTTCTAGGTTGGTACCTGTTGTATAGGAATAAAGGCCCTTGTAACCTAGGGTCTGGGGTTACTAACTTACTTCTAAAACTTGCAGACAATCAGCTTCAAAGTATAGAAAAGGAATAGGAACAAATGTTGGACTCACCCGTTTAACGACGGTTGATCCAAGCTTTGTCTTCTCCCGCTCCGCTCCTCTCCAAAGCTTTCAGGGTTGCACCTCCTTCACCTGCAAAGAGAAAATTCTCCAACTACAATCTTATACATGTATATATGATAGGTTAGATAAACAATATATAAATTGCTTAGTAAAAAATATTCATCAAACCATGATACATGAAAGAGACTTAACACAAAGTTGGAAGAAGAATTCTCTTTATTAACAATAGTGAATGCGATAAGTGTACAACCCAACGCCCGGAACAAGGACTCCTCTGCAACTAAAGGATTATGAGTTCTACTGCTCCAAATACTTCTGAAGATACATCACCAGCATAACTTTGCTCTCCAATATTGATTGATTAATTCCCTCCCCAAGGCCTCTATTTATACTTTGGGAAATAGAGCAGTTTCGAAGGTTGAGGAGGTTGAGACAGTTGAGATAGTTAATGATTAGGGCTCAACAAATCTCCATTAATCGTGTTTTATTATTTTAATGTTGAATGGATGTGTACATGAGTATTGATACTGGAAACCCATGTATGACACGCGAGTTGCTATAAGGGAAACCCACGTACAGATCTGTACATGAGTTGCAATGAAGATACCCACGTACAGTACATGAGATGCTGTGGAGATAGTTGCGTATGTACGTGAGTTGCTGTGGAGATAGTCACATACAACAATCAACATATAAAAAGGTAGAATGGCAAGCTGGCTGGATAGTGAATGCATCTCCTGTCATGCCCATTTGATAGTGTTTAGGAAACCTTCAATCCAAAAGTGTCCTTTTGTGTGCCAACATATGAAGTGTCGGCACTCGGATGGAGAAGTGCCATTTGGGTTGATAACAGATGCCCCCTAATGTGTGAGGTCAGAGGGAAGTGATGGCCGAAATACATTATAATCATTATCTTTGGAGAACTCAGAAATCCAACGGAGTAGAGGTAGTACCTGAAACAAATACATAATGATGTCATATACAAAGTCACATCTGAGGATGTTATGTTCAATATACTGGAACACTAGCTCCTTTACAATGTTTGAGTGCATCATATAGTACGGGTACAAGACCTTGTATATTACAAAGGTGGATCAAAGCCGCAATATAAAATAATGATGAGTCTTCAAAGATCTGGAAGCTGTGTAAATTAATAAAACATAATCTTGTGCAACTTAGTCCATAGATAGGGAACTAAGGTCTTCATAAACAATCCCAAAGAACCAGTGCAATCCAAGCCATGTGAATAGATGGAAGTTGAAGTCGAACATGGATCGGATTCAACAGATTGTCAATCAATAGGTGATAATCGACAACTGAAGCAAAGGAATTCACCAATAATGAAAGTGAATCCTGAGGTACGATTGTCAAAAATCTAGGTCTTCATTGTCAGGAAGTGCTAATGCGGAACCATACTGTGATAAGGAAGGAAATAGATCCTCCAACGGATCATAAGAGTGACTAGGAACTGGGTAAAGGAAGGGAGACACAAGTGACAACAGATAGGACAATGATGGGATCAAGATATAGATCAGACATTGAGTTAAGTCCTTGAACAGTGAGCACAACACATAGATGACCCAAGGCATATTTTAACTTTATAGATAGAACAACTAGACTTATCTGTCATGTAGGAGACATGATCAGATTCCCCAGGTAGAACTGGCAAGAGGAGGAGTAATAAGCTCGAAGTAATAGCTGAATGGAAAGTGAACACTGAGACATGGGTATCGAAAAAGACAGGGAGTGCTATGTTAAAGGATGACATGCTGCCACTAACTGAAAACCAAGAGAAAACTTCTTCCTTATCTTCCATGTTAAATTTTAACGAGTCTAGGAAAGTCAACTCGAGTCTTTCTTCATTTTTTAACAAGCTTGAAGAGAAGAGGGAATATTGCTTGATAGTATCACTGATTCGTGGATTTAATGAGCCCGAACTAGTACATGCTCAGTCCGTGTTTTCACATTTAGAGAGTCTGAAAACTCCAAAGAAGACTCCAGGGGGGTCCTTTTTCGTCCAATTTAGTCTCTTGAGGCCGGAAAAGTATAAAACATACCATAGAAGAACTCTCTTAACTTCCGTAGAAGAAAAGGTGTTTAACGAGCATGACAAAGACATAAAGTACACTCAGAATCTTTTTCATGTTTAGGTCTAGAGCACGAAAAAGAGAAAACTAAGCTCATACCAGGTGTTCCTTTTCCATAAATTTAGTCCCTCAGGTTCGGAAAAGTGATAAACCTATGCCTGAGAATACTCTTCTCAATTCTGTAGAAAAGAGAGTGATCCTTTCTCATGCTATTCTACATGGTCCGAGAAAGAGATAACCTACCACCAATGCGGATGCCCATTCACATATTCTTAACGAACTTGAACATACAAGTTAACTCGGCAGTCAAGTCTGTTTTAAGGAGTCAGACATGGGCCTAAAGAAACTCCAAAAGGGTGGGGAGTCCTATAAAGAGATAGCTTGTAAAAAGAGACCAAAATGAGGCCCCATTTGGCATGGAAATTAGCTAAGAGGATTCCCCTGTACCTAAGACAGCTGTAGCATGAGTATCGAAAGACAACATAGGTTCTAAATGAGGATACTCATGAGAGGAAAGCCCTATCCACGGAAGAACAATGGTAAAGACAAGGAGCTAATGGTTAAAAATACCATAGTCCATGGTTGAAATGTTGATTACTAAGTATAAGATGGAGTAGGTATAGATGCAAAATGCATGTCAAACGATGAAAAACCATCCTATATGAGTAAAAAACACCTTCAAATGATGATAAACCTGTTACAAGGTAAAAAAAGATATGGTATTAGTTTGATAAATTGTGAACGATAGGGAAAAAACCCACTTGAGAAATATAATTTCTATAAATAGTTCAAAAACATAAATAAAACTCACCATTTTGAATTTTAGCCATAAAAGACAAGTTTTCACCTCTACCTTCAGTTGATCAGTGTGGACAATCCGGTGGACCAAATCCAATTCCGCAAGTGTCAGGTAAGACTACACCCCAAGCTCTTCAATTTGATCCTAACAAATTTCAAAATTGAGTCCAAATTTTATATTTTTGAGCGCCCTTAAGCAAGGAACGCTGTGTACGCGGGTTCGCTATGGTGAAACTCGCGTACACGCATTCTGTACGTGGGTTGTCTGAAGGACAGTCACATACAGTATGCAACATGCCTAACTAGACAGTCGCGTACGCTACGTGAAGGGGAAAAGAAGTATGTAGGGTCAAAATTTTGAATTTTTACACGAAACTAAAGGTTTGCAATGCTTGTTTTACTAGGTTTGAAGATGGTGCTTGAGTGGAGGGAGCGTGAGCATGAAGATATGGATCAAGAAGCACTCCAAGATGCCCCCACTGTGAATGTTTTACATTCAAGTGGATTGTTAAAGTTTTTTTGTACATCACCTATGCGGGCCAATGTTTGCCTGCTAGAGTTCATGATAAAGTATTGGGATCATGATTTGGGCATGTTTGACCTTCAAGGTGAATCCTTGGAGATTACTTCAGAGGATATCTATTTCATTGCTGGTCTGTCACGACAAGGAGCTCCAGTCAACTTAGAGGGCACCGACAGAGGCGGTGACCCTCTGAGTGTCCAAAACTACATTGACATATACTGCACACCTAGTACCCAAACGAGAGGGAGTTGCATCCCTATTGTGCACATACGTGATCTTCCTCTACAGGTATTGAAAAGTACCATAGTGAGGGTTGCGGGATCATCTTCTCTTCATCTTGCTACACAGAACTAGATGAGGTTAGCAGTGGATTGCATGCAGGGGGCTTTATATGATTGGTGCTTGGGAGTTATCCCGATTTTGAGAAAACAACTCTCTGACTGCAAGAGAGGAAGGAGGAAGAACTTTGGATATTCTAGCATACTAGTAGCCTTCTTCTTCTTCGAGAGTGCTCGGATTAAGCCCTGCGGTACCCCTACTAGTTCGTTCTCCTCGTCAGCCTAGGCTGAGTAGATGGGGAGACATCTTGCTCTGCCAGGGAGGAGGTGGTTCAGTGCAGAGTGTATATGATGATGACTTCTACTTTTGGTGGGAGAGGTAGTTTCCAGCACTGGAGAAGTTTCCATATGCTGGGATGGATTTATATGGTGATCTAGACCTCATTCTCCCTCCAGGAGGAGCATGGGGAGAGTTAGGTAATTTTTATTTTCAAGTCTTAAATTTTTTATGAATTTTTAAATATAGAGATATATACATATGCATAAGAGTTCTAATCCTATAAACATGTCAAAATGCAGATATTGGACCAGTCCACCCTGAAGGGCATCCATGCATAGATGTGCCTCCTGTCTTAAGAGAAGACCAGGGGCTGATTAGGGTTCTTGAGGGGAAGCTGGCCATGCTTACCCAGAGAGTACCCACCTTACAGATTGAGCACATCCCAGCCATCATGCAAGAGTTTGTGGTTGGTGTACCACCTGTCTGGATATGCCTTTTGAGGCGGGTAGCCAAAGCAATTTTAGTATACATAGATGTTGTTGAGGTTGCTGAAGTTGAGGAGGCTGAAGAAGCCAGAGTACAGGGAGACCGGGGGGACCAGGGTGGTCCAGCTTAGATCTAGGGCATTTGATGGGCTATGATCCATATTTTGTATATTTTTCTATATTATACAGTTATGACTGGATCTGAGGATCAGAGACTCGACCTATCTATAGATAGATATTCACACACACACACACACACACACACATATATATATATATATATATATANGACTCAAAATTTCTTTCCAATAACCTACCTTGCATAAACTAATGCAATAGAATAGGGTTCCGCACCTGATAAGCTCGATTAAGCTGGGAAACCACCAGTTGAGAGTCCAGTCGGACTTCTAGTTGAGTGATACCACGTGACAAAGCATCCCATAGAAGCTCAATTACAGCCCTATACTCAGCGACATTATTAGAAGTAGGACCTAAATAAGCACCTCTTGAGGCAACTAATTGTCTTGAGGGAGAATAAATGACCCATGTCGCTGAAGCTAGATTAAAAGTGTGGCAACTGGTGCCATCAAGGAAACCTAAGTAACTCTCGGAAGGCATCTGAAACAACCAGCAGAAGGTATAAAAAAAACAAACCGACAAACTAGTGTACATAAAAATACAAGAAAAAGCACAAAGCCTAAGCATAGTACTTTTTTAGGTAGAGCCCATTTCTAGGCTTTGGCAGCTTATTCCCATCAAAATCAATTAACTCATATGCGCCCTTCTTTAAGACCTTCGACACAACATAAGGCCCCAACCACATGGACTTGAATTTTCCTGTGCCCAGGGGTTCTTTGTCTTGGTTCCAGAGCAAAACAAGTTCCCCCTCAGAGAAAATTCGAGGCTTGAATGACTTATCATATTGGCTTTTGACCCTATTTTTGTGAGCTTGATTTGATGTCAGTGCATCTCTACGCTGCTCATCAAGATGTTCTAAATGTACTAGACGTTCTCAAGCTCTGTTATGTCAGGTAACACATGAATAGCTATTTTCAAGGATGGGATTTCACATTCAATCGGGGTAACAACTTCCACTCCATGAACGAGTTGGAAGGGGGAGAAACCCATAACAATTTTTACATTAGTTCGGTACGCCCAAAGTGTGGGGTATAACATGATATGCCAGTTAGAACGGGATGCATCAATAGTACGTTTGAGGATAGTATTCAAAGTATAGAAAAGGAATAGGAAGAAATGTTGAACTCACCTATTTAACGACGGTTGATCCAAGCTTTGTCTTCTCCCGCTCTGCTCCTCTCCAAAGCTTTCAAGGATGCACCTCCTTCACCTACAAAGAGAAAATTCTCCAAGTACAATCTTATACATGTATATATGATAGGTTAGATAAACAATATATAAAGTGCTTAATCAAAAATATTCATCAAACCATGATACATGAAAGAGACTCAACACAAAGTTGGAAGAAGAATTCTCTTTATTAACAATAGTGAATGAGATAAGTGTACAACCCAACGCTTGAAACAAGGACTCCTCTGCAACCAAAGGATTCTGAGTTCTGCTGCTCCAAAGAATTCTGAAGATATACCACCAGCATAACTTTGCTCTCCAAGATTGATTGATTAATTCCCTCCCCAAGGCCTCTATTTATACTTTGGGAAATAGAGCAGTTTCGAAGGTTGAGGAGGTTGAGACAGTTGAGATAGTTAATGATTAGGGATCAACAAATCTCCATTAATCATGTTTTATTATTTTTAATGTCAAATGGATGTGTATGAGAGTATTGATACTGGCAACCCGTGTATGACATGCGAGTTTCTATAAGGGAAACCCGCGTACAGATCTGTATGCGGGTTGAATGAAGATACTCGCGTACAATACACGGGATGCTGTGGAGATAGTCGCATATGTACGCGAGTTGCTATGGAGATAGTTGCATACAACAATCAACATATAAAAAGGTAAAATGGCAAGCTGGTTGGATAGTGAATGCATCTCCTGTCATGCCCAACTATAGTGTTTAGGCAACCTTCAATCCAAAAATGTCCTTTTGTGTGCCAACATATGAAGTGTCGACACTCGGACAGAGAAGTGCCATTTGGGTTGATAACAATACCTAGGTTCTGATGATTGATGTCAAGGAAATCTATGTTATGACAATATTATCCCAGAGAGGGAGCCCGATATCACTTACAGGTCCCAAGGGAGGAGACATGTCCGTTGATGACCTCATAGACGAGTACTATGTAGTCGGGACAATGTCCTAAGGGGGAAAGATCCTAATTAGACATATTGTGGACTAACCGTTGAGGACTGTGGCCTTCACTATAGAGAAGGTAGTGGATAGCCAAGCTTCTCACTAGACTACTTGAGCGCATATGCTATATGCGCTGAAATGCATGGCTCCAACCATATTTAACTGGAGTGAGGGGCTACTGGTAAGTGTCAAAGATCAGATCACAAAGTGTCGATGGTGTGATCTGAAGGAATCTGGTTATGGGGCTATGGCGGTATCATTCTTCCTAGAGAGGATAACCTTGTTACATCCACAGGTTCCTGTCAACATATTGGAGCCCGAGAATCCATGGATGTTGCAGTGGGTTGAGGATATGGCTCGTCTAGGAGGTGGTGGAGGACCCACTATGACCTACGGTTTTTTCTTTTTCCATTGGCTACAGTGCCAACTATTGATGGTCGAGGACTATGCCCATGTGGGGACTGACTTTAGGGGTAATCCTGATCTCCCGTTTCCCGAGGGTGAGTAGCGGGACGACTGAGGTGAGAAAGATATGACCACATTGTGTTTTTGTTTTATATCATATTTCATTTTTTTTGTATTTTTTTATACTAAGACATATCTTACAATTTTATAGAGATAGGTCCGTCAAGCCCTGCAGGGGCCTCTCCTATTGAAAGGAGAGGAGTGGTAATAGACATAGTTAACAGGAACATAGAGGAAAAGGAGGAGCTTTAATAAATTGAAGAGAACCTCCAAATGCTGACTATGGGGGTTCATGATGTTTCCATTAATGACCTTCCTAGGTGTTATCAGCGCCATACCGCAGGAGTGTCAGGGAATTTGGGGAGGCTGCTCGGGAGAGTGGCTCGTACTGTTATGTGTTATCATGAGCAGGAGGATTAGTCCAAAGTGACTCCCATTTTTGTATTATATAGATATTGAAATCTTCGAAGCTTCAGATTTTGACCTTTTAGATGTAGTAGAAACTTGATAGTTCTAGATTTTGGGTATACCAGAATCTTATGGCTCCAGTTTGTGTCTCAGTATTAGTTATGTATAAAACACTCTTTTTATAGATAAGTGTGTGTATGTGATGTGTTATGTGCATGAATGGATACCTATATGTTTTTTCTTTTATGATATTTAATATGCGACAAAAAATTAAAAATGAACATTTAGACATGATCTAAGTACCAATCCAAAACATAGTTCGCTAATGAATCCACCATTGCGTTTAAATGTCTTGGGATGTGATGGTAGGATACATACTCAAAAGACCTTTCTAAAAGCCAAACTCTCCAGAACACATAGAGAAGTACGGGGTTGTGGGTGGTGTAGACCTGGTTCAACTAATGCACAACTAACTCCGAATCTATATAAACCCCAATCTAATTCACATTATTGGTTAATGCTTTAGTCAACAAACCAATAACTACATGATATCATACAAGTTTGTTCACAACGAGACCCAAACAAGTTCCACCCAAGATTACTAAATCATTGGTAGGGGAATACAATACCCAAGACACCGATGCAAGATTCATAGTATAACGGTTAGCACCATATGCAAAACCAGAGTAAGTGGTCATCCATCCATTTAAACACAACACTATATAAGAAGGATTACCTAAGCCACATCTTACATTCTAAAAAAAATCATAATCCAAACTACGCACAACACTCTATAAACAATATATACAAAGTACCTATGCTAGATGACCTAGGCATAATAATTCTTGATGTAAATCCCATTTCAGGGCTCACCTAGTGATATTCCATCATAGTCTATCAGCTCGTAAGCTCCTTTTTCTAAAACACAACTAACAACGTAAGGTCCATGCCACATGTATTGGAACTTACCACCTCCCAATTTATCGGGTTTCTGGTAATATGTCGGGTCCAGTTCACCTTCATTGAAGAGCGAGGTTGAATGGATCGATCATATTGAGATTTAATTCATTGTTTATATACCTCATTAGCTAAGGTAGCATATCGATGAGTCTCTTCAAGCTTATTCAAGTACAAGAGTCGTTCTTCCTCTAAAGTGGTATTGGGTAACAATTCTATAGAGAGTTTCAGAGAAGGATTTTCACATTCGATCGGAAGAGTAGCTTCTAGCCCATACATCAATTCGAATAGGGTGAATCCAGTAGATGTCTTAACGATAGTCCTGTAATCCTATAATGCGGAAAACAATTGCAAGTTCCAACTGGAGTTAGCTTGCCTACCATCCATTGAAGCATAGTTTTAAACACCTTGTTGAGAGATTCAACCTGCCTGTTGGCCTACGAGTAGTAGGGTGTAGAGTTATCATGAAGAAAACCTAGTTTGGCTCTTAATTCCAACATTATTTGGTTTTGAAAATGTGATCTATGATCGGTCACAATGGCTTGAGGGACTCCGAACGTAACAATTATGTGATTGAAGAGAAATAGGGCAACGATTTTTCCATCTTTGATGTATGTAGGCATTGCCTCAGCCCATTTTGTAAAGTAGTCCACAATTACAATGATATAACCATGCCCCTTGACTAAGGCAGGATTATAGTGCATAAAATCAATGCCCCATTTCGGAAAAGGGCCGACAATGATGATAAGATAAAAATGAGCGGAGTGGGTGTGCTTTTTGGATTAGAAAATATGGAAGGGTGGGCATTTTTTCATGGCTTCCATGCAATATTTGAAGATTGAGGGCCAAAATTACCCAGTGTGTAATTTTTTTTGATAAGTAGCCATCCCAGAAAGATGACCGCCACATGCTCCAGATTGCTAGTTATTTAAGACTATTTTAGCCTCTTCATGAGTTAAGCAACATCACAAAATTGCATCAATGCCATGAAAGTACAATGTATCATTGATGATAAGGTAGTACTTGGAATGATGATGGATACAACGAAGTTGATTGCGGGTTGCATTACGCTGAAAATGTTGGGTCTGGAGATATAAAATCAAAACTCCATACCAGGGGTCAACTGTACTAATTAGGAACAAGGATTCGTTGGGTAACAAATCCAAGGGCTATGTATCCTCAATAATACGTGGAAGATCACACATAAGCTTTGCAATGACAAATGACTTATTTGAATTGGATTTCACAAACTCTAACTCGATTTCTTGAAGAATAACAATCCAACGAGAGTATTTGACCCCAAGCACTTGGCAAGTCAAGATGTAATACATGGGGTTAGAATCTGCATACACAATAGTTGTGTGGAGAAAGATGCAGTGACATAATTTTTGGACCGCAATGACTGTGGCCAAATATAACTTTTCAACATGCGAATAATGAGTTTCAGAGTCAAAGAGACTCTTACTTAGGTAATAAATCACATATTCTTGGTCATGTGCATCTGATTGAACTAGTACCATGCCGATGGTAGTTAATGACACAACCACATACAAGGAGTAATCCCTGGTGTAGTTAGGTGGATGCAACACAGGTGCGTGTGTAATAACATGTTTGAGAGTGTGAAATGCACGTTGCAAGGTCATCCCTAACAAAGGGTGTGTCCTTTTTTAACATATGCATGAAACCACGTGTCTTCGCACTGTAGTTAGAGACAAAACAAAGTAGAAAGTTTTCCTTCCCTTGCAAAATTTGAAGTTCAGTAATGTTTATAGGTGGGGGTAGGGCCAAGATGGATTCGATATTCAATGGGTCTATACAGATGCCATCCTTGGAAATGATGAATCCAAGTAGTATGCCAGTCTCAACACAAAAAACACATTTGTTTGGATTCAACCAAATGTTGTAATGGCAACACCTAAGAAAAATGTTTCTCAGATGGTCAACATGGTGCTCTCGATGCTATGAATGGGCAGGTAAGTCATCAAGGTAGGGTTCCATGATATGTTTTATGTCATGGAAAGCATAATACATGGCGTGTTGGAAGGTAGCACTATCATTTTTTAGGTCAAAAGGAAACTTTCTATAGGAAAGGTACCCCATGGGAAAATGAAGGTTGTTTTATGTTGATCAAAAGGGAGTATCTCTATCTGATTATAGCCAGAAAATCCATCCACGAATTAAAAGATGATGCTTCTAGCGCAGTTATCGATGATTTGATTAATGTAAGGAGTAGGGAAATTATCCTTAGGACAGGCCCTATTGAGATATCATAAATCAATAAAAACCCTAATTGTTCCCTATTTTTGTTCATGAGAACAATATTAGAAACCCATTTTGTCAACAACATAGGGTAAATGAAGCCAACCTTCAGAAGCTTTTCAACTTCTTCCTTAATGGATGCTGTTTTTCGTGGATGCACTTGACGTAACTTTTGATGGAATAGTTTGGCATCAGGATAAGTCACGATCTCATGAATGACGATTGAAGGATCTATCCCTGACATTTCTTCATATGTCCAAGCAAAAATGTCTCTAAATTCCCTAAAAAGGGTTGTATAAGACCTAACTTCTAAAGGAGAACAATTCTGGCCCAAATGAATATTCTCTACAACTCGAGGTTTTACTAATATGTTGACTGAAATGGTCTTAGTAATATTAATTAGACTACCCTCAGACTCAACAACATGAATGCGTATCAGTGACTGAGGTACAGTTAAAATATTAGACAAAACCATTGTTTTAGAATGATCTTATACCAGTAACTAGGAAGGAAAGAGAATCGGTGATGATGGTATTTCCAGGGAATCTCTTCCATAGATATGAATTCAATGATGGATTCATCTGATGGAAGGGTTTGAAAAAGATAATTTAGAGCTGGGAGGGGAGAATATAACCAATATGGCTGGTGATAAGGGTCATATGCCACCAAAAGATGAACATTAATGGTGGGGTCACTGGTGGACTGGATAGCTCAGTAAGTCTCTTCAAAATGACTAAAGATGTCACATCAACAATTGATTTTACTTTGTTTGAAGTGTCATGACTCTTATAGAAGATCATGTTCACAAACACAGTTTGGGTAGAGGGAGGATTAGTTAATGAAAAGATTCCCATAAGTGAGGAATATTTGAGAAGACCTACCCCTACATTATGATACCGCAGAAGCATAGAAGCCAAGAGTGGGACATTGTTCACAGAATTAGAACTCATGTATGGAGAACAAAACTCCAATTGATCAACCATAACAATGTTCCCTTGGAATGGGAATTGGACCACTCAAAACACATATGAGGTAACTTCCTGCATTGCGTAGAACCAATTCTTTCATGGGAGGATATTGTAGTCTAAAGGAGCATCGACAACCTCGACATGGATGGAAACTGATTTTCTCCCCAGTTCAATAAGGAGAGAAGACAATAATCCATAAGGTTGAAAACCATGACCATCAAAGGCCTTCAAAGTTTTAGGTGAATGGTTAATTTCGGGAGAGCCTATAATTCTCCAACACGACAAAGACATGACAAAAGTTGAGGAACCTTCATCCAACACGGTGCGATGGATTTTTTCCCTAATGACTTTCATATATAGTTGGAAATCAAACTAATGGGAGAGTCTCAACTTAAAATCATCGAGTTGAAAGACAATAATATTACTATTCTCAATAACCATAGCTCCAAGAATCGACAACGCGTTCTTCCTCTGTGGCAAGCATGTTTGCAGTGCTTCGAGGGCAGACATAACACATGGTGTCTGAGCCAAATGTTATACTACATTGTAGTATTGAGTGACTCGTGCACTCGGGTTAACAAGATATTTTTGAATTGTACTCTTTGGTGGCTGGAGGACAGTGTCGAGAACATGTTTTTCAATATGAAGATTGTTGGTAGGTGGAGGAGTGGAAACTGTAGGTTTATCCGTTGTTGGTGAAGTTGTCACCTCGACATATAAGGCATGGAAAGTTTTCCTTTCTCTTGTTCTTGGATTTGACATCAGTGTTTTGTGTTTTATTACTCTCCTATTGGTTTTCTTACTTGTTTGATTTATTTTTGCTTTCTTATTCGTTCCCGAATATTCTGAGGATTGAATGGCATTTACCTCGGTAAAGGAAATAAGAGGAGAAGTGGTATTGGGATTTGTGACGGTTTGGATGGCAGGTTGGTTTTTATTTTTTTGGGATTTGGTCACCGACTGTGTCTTAATAGAACCAAGTACACCATTGATAGGTGGTTTTGTTGAAGGCATTGAGTGGTATGAAGTAGGATAGGGAGCGTGTGGGATCAAGTCATGCAGAGTGCTTGACTGGGCATAAACCAAGTCTAGATGCGGAGCTCGACTAATGGCTTGTTCTTTGGTGATAGCACCTCCCATGGAAACATCCTGAGCAATGGGAAAAAGTAACGACTTAATGAACCAATTGGTGAGTAATTGGTTGGGGATAGGTTCTTTAATAAATTTGCACCATCATCTCCACTCATGTATGTGATCAGATATATGGGTGTAAGTGGTTTGACGAAGTAAGGTTAAAAGATCTGTTCTCATTTTGTATCGAATTGGGAGTTGAAAATGTGTTAAAAATGCCATTTCTAAGGTGTTAAAATCCCAAAAAGAGTGTTGGGGAAATTCTATATACCACTTGGCGGCTGTTCCAGTGAGAGTGCTTTGAAATAGTCTCAAACAGATGGAACCATCCATTAGAGAGATGGACGTGCACCACAAATGATAGGTCATAACAATGTTTTTGGGGTCTTCACCATATTTGCTGTCAAATTTGGGTATATCCGAAGGTAACTTTACTAGAATAGCAAGCCATGAAGGATCATGGTGAATAGGGTCGTTGATCAAACATGACAAATATGACAGATCAAGTGTATCCAAAAAGGGAAACTGTTGATTATGGTGCGGGTACTGGTAATATTGATAAGGCATATAAGTACTAGTAGGGATGTTAGCGGATTGATAAACAGGTGTCGATGATCCTTCGATAATAGGTAGGTTTGGTTGTGGTTGGTTTCCAAATGTTGCACCTAGTGGTCCCCTAGGTGGGCCTCCTAGTCGGGGGCCTTCGGGTGGACCTTCAAGTGGGGGACCTACAAATGGGGGACCTTTGGGTGGACCTCCAAATGGGGTACCTCCAGGTGGGTCTCCAGATAGGGGACCTCTAGGTGGACCTTCAGATGGGGGACCTCCGGGTGGATCTCCATACATGTTTGCAAATGGGATTCCATATGTAGGGATATTCAACCAATTAGGTTTCCCCCATGGGGTATTAGGGTTGTCAGGATAAGGGATGCCAGGAAAAACATTTATCGAGGTATTGGGTTGGTAATTCTGGGTAGCCATTTTCCATTGATTTCCTGGGTAAAGGTACCCCCATGTAGGTTGAATAGAGATGTGTTGAACCCATGATGGTTGTCCTGGTGAGGAGGAAGGAACAATCATATATGCGGTCATGGAGGGTATTCCATCCATGGGCTTCCCTAAAGCAACACTCTACCCAATATTTAAACTATTTATCATGGTCGTAGTGATCACTAGGAATGGATGGGAGAGATTGAGCTGATATGGTAGGGATAGAAGGTTAGAACATATGGTAATAAACTACACTTTGAACCGGTATTCCAGATACAGTAGGAGCATAAGACCAAACATGGGAATGGTATTTGTGAGTGCCTCTTTCCGAACGACTAGGAAAATAAGAGACACTTCTCATTCTTATTATTTCCTCCCTTGTGTGTAAATTGGACACCATCTCACGGATAGGTATAAAATACTCATCATTCAAAAATAATAATCTCGAATTAGGTGTGGGGGGGGGTAGCATAAGATAAAGCAGTAGTGTCGTATTCAAATATTGTCCATCCTAAGGAAGTTTCCCAAAAAGGAGTAGTTTGACCAAATTTTGATGCCATGGAGTCATCTGAGGGCGGGGAAAACACCCACTATTGTGCACCATAATGACCTTCTGTAGGGAAATCAAATTTTGAATCATGTGAAGGAGGCAATTTTACTATTACTGGGGTAGAGGTAGATGGATTCTCCAAAGAAGAATGCTCTTCTCCTGATTCAACAAATGGAACACCCTCCATAGAAGGATCAGTTGTGATCGGTTGGTCCATGGTCACCCCTTGTCTTTCTTCCATGGTAGGAGGAAATTCAGGTGGTAAGTATTGTAATATGTGAGATCTCCTCATAGGTTGTTTAGCCAGAATTATGGCTAAACACTTCTACTCTAAATATTTCCTAGTAAAAAAGATCACACATAAACAATTCTACGCAAGCTAAGGTCACATACAAACTTAAAGGATAAGAGGGACTGAAAAAGCCAGAACCTCACTAGGATTGTCAAGTTGTCACAACTCGTGTTATACCGCAGGGTCCAACAGTAAAACATGACAAGGAGGATTGGGACTATACCCTTGCTTGAATACCTGACTAGCTGGACGACACATGCGTAGTAGCTCACTGAGTGTTGTTCTTGATGTATTGCTTCAACAAGACAGATAAAAGGATCTTCTTAGTTGGTATCGGTTCCTAGAAGTGTCTTCCGATATACGTAAGGTATGTGGGATCTCAAATCTGTGTTAGTGCTGTCTAATGCATAACTGTTCGAAAGGGGCCTTCTGATATACTATCGAGTACATGAATAATTTTTTGATATAACTCAAGGGTACATGAAAAGTCGTTCGATATACCGATTGGTATGTGGAAGAACCACACGATCCCCAGGATATAGTGCATGCAAAGAACGACAACTCCTATGTTTATAGACACCGTAACATGTCTTCTAACCTATCACTCAAATTACTAAGAATTTTAATCTACGCTACCGTTCAATTTTATCTTGATGGTTAGTGAATGTTTGTGGAATGTGAGGTAATTGCAAGATTAAATTATCTAAATGCAATGAAATTTTCCTTTTGATGAATTCTATCTAGAGTAAGGGAGAGGTTCTTCCTTTTCAAATTATGAAATGAAAACCATGCGATTCAAACAACTTGTTCCTCAAACTTGAAATACTTTTAGACAAGCAAAAACTCTAATGCTAATGCTTAAAAGATCTCTAATGTAAAAATGAAAAAGGCTCTTTATTGCATAAATGCCTATGTTTTTCTTAATCAAGCTTGAAAAAGAAAACACTTCTAATCATTTAATCAAACCAAAAGCAAGCAATCAAACATTTTTCTTTTGTTTTTGATGTAATTTCAGACAAAGAAATGCAGCAAATCACACTACAAAAGTGCAAAAAAACATACTATTTTTCCTTTCCACATATTTTTTCGAAAGGATCAATCATGCAAACCATACACCTAAGACCAAATTTCTACACAAAACTATTCGATTTTAGAGCTTTTCCTAAGACAACTTTCTAAGATATAAACTTAAAAAGTACATTGAGGCTAAACACACACTATCAAACCTATCAATGAGTAAGAAAGCAGATTGAGAAAACCCAAATAGAAAGTAAACATTTCAAAACAAAAATCCTAGAGTTGAAAATGGCCTACCTCGGCGCACTATGTAGGGTAGAACTAGGGCATCGTACAGTTGCTGACGCTATTTGCTTCTCTATTGACAATGTCAATGACACTTCTTGATTCTAGAAAGAAGGTGTCAATGGCGCTCCTTGACAACGGGAAAAAGGTGTCAGGGGCAGTCCAATGCTCTATTAAATACACCCAGGTGCATTGATGGATTTAGAAATCCAAAAGATGCAAATAACCTTTGGAATAATCCATTGTGAATCAAACTAGAATTCTGGTAAGCATAGACACGAACTAAAGAAGGAAAATGAAGTTGAAAAGAGATGGATTCCTCACCTTAAATCCTTGAATGAGCAAGAGAAAAAAACTTTGTAAGCTTGTAATCAAAAGAAAAATCAAAATTCATAGATCTAATTGGTTACTCCCCAGTGGAGTCACCCGTTTTGTTACCGGAAATTTTCAATTTCAGTGGACAAATATTGTTTCCCTAGTCGAAATGGGGTAGATCTAGAACAAAAAGCTACAACGATGCATCCTTTTCCAAGATAATTGAACTATTTGAATGTCAATCTTTCCTTACCTCAATGTTGAAGGTTGTCCTTTCCTTATGGATCCTTTTGTGGTCAGCTGTGATTGCAAAGAACGTGAAGAACAAAAAAAAACAATGAAAGCAACAAGATAATTCAAAGATCTATACTAATAGTTAAGGAGAACAGTAATGAACGATCGATATTGACACAAATTGTTCATGGAAAAGGAGAACATGTTTGTATTAATAACATAAGAGAAGGAAGATGCAACTGAAGCCTTGACGTTGAAGCCTCATTCTCATAATTCCTTTGAAATTACTTCCATACAAAGACTACAAGCTTTACAAGCCTCACTCACAACTACACTCTTTGCCTCCTATACCGACAATGATTCTAGCAACATAAAGGTGCTCTCTTGGTTCTCTTACCTCCCTTTACCCATGAGGGGAAGCTTGTATATATTAGCCAAAGGAAGCCCAAAGGAGTTGAGATATTTTGGAAGGAAGGTGAGGAATGCTCCCTAGAGGCTATGGGAATGAATTCCACCTATTCCAAGCAATTGGGATAATCCTCCACGAGGAATTTCATCTAGAAGGTTCTTGAAATATTATTTTTTTATTATCTTTTTGATAGTGCCGATGCTCCTTGTATATGGGCAAGCTGCATCAATAGCCTTTTTCTTGAGGCAACAAGTTTCGTCGACGCACTATGTTAGTGGGAAAGTGGCTTCAGGCATGTTTGACATCCTATGTCAGGAGACAAGGTGCGTCAGACATCCTATAACTAGGCAAAAATCTCTCCAAAATATGTCTTAGCAATATCACTATAGGGGACTGAGCATAGAAACCAATTCTAGGTGTAACATAATTTTATTCATTTAAAATGTCACATCATAATAATTGCATTCATAAGGATAGGCTTAAATAAATACATTCAACAATAGACACAAAGACAAATATTTATCCTAGGAAAACCCTCTCATGGGAAAAACCCAGAAGAAATTCTCAGTATAGATTCGTTAACCACGAACAATGTCATAGTGTTAACAAGAATCTTAGATCTCTCTTACAGAAAGATAGAGAAACTCTAGACAAGCCCTAGATTAAGAGATATATGCCTTCTAAGTATTCTACAACCCAAAATAATCTTCCTCTTAGCTGGAGTGAACCTCTTCCTTGAACTTGCTTGGTTGTGTGTGTGTATGTCCCAAATGAGGAGTTCAACCCTCTATTTATACTTGTTTTTTGGGTGACTTTTCCTTGTGGGGCCGACTTGAATTTTTGTGAGGATAAAAGACAGTATTATTTTATTTCTTGAGCCAACATTACAAATACATTATAACATTTTTCTTTTTATGGTTTTACATGACAAATACAATAATAATATCTTCCAAAGTTGCATCTTAATTCAACATTATCTCTTACCAAGGAAGGTATTATTCTAAAACAATATTCAACACTACTTTTGTTATCTTGTACTTGACCATTTACTTGTTTACCTTTCCATGAATCTATCTATCACTGGAAGTGATTTATGAGCAATCCCTTTTGTACATCGTGTATTTAGGATCTCAGCATAGCATATCACTAGTGTTTGCAACCTCATCATCCTTTCAGACCTTTCAGGTCTTAACATCATTTTGGACCTTATGTCATCATGGGACTTCCATCTAACTAATCTGTCAGCTTTGCAAGCTGTGCATGCCAACTCTACAAGTTGTGCATCTTCCAAACCTATAAGCTGCACATGCCAACTCTATAAGTTGTGCATCTACCAGCTCTACAATTTATGAATGTCAACTCTATCAGTTACGCATATGCCATCTCTAAATATTGTGCATGCCTACTCTAGTTGCACATATGCTAGTCCCAAAGACTACACATCATGCCCGCAAATGACTATCCACTGCTAGCACACTCAGTATGCTACTGCCTCCTGAAATCACATATATAACTCATCACTCCCTCTCACAAGGGAAGTCCATCTGGACCACTCCAAGATTTTTCATGAAGTACTCAAACTTTACCCTTGACATAGGCTTGGTTAACACATCGTCTATTTGCTCATCTGTCCCAACATACTAGAGATTCACAACTACCTTATGTACCATATCACTAATGTAATGGTACATGATCTCGATGTGCTTGGACTTGTCATGAAACAAACAGTTCTTTGAAACCTTTATTCAAATTGGGTTGTCATAATAGATATAAGTCACCTCTAACTTGAGATCAAATATTCCTGTAAGAACCTTTCAAAGCCACACAATTTCGCCACTATCTGTACATGATGCTATATACTCTGCCTCGACCCTATTGAGAGTCACAGTAGTCTACTTCATGCTAAGCCACAAAATCATAGTTGGCCCCAAAATGAAGCAACATCTTGAAGTTTTCTTCCTGTCGATGACACTACTAACCGAGTCTAAATTAGTATAGCCATGTAGTCTGATATCACAATCAGAAACATATATGAGTCCATATTCAATTGTACCCTTCAGGTACCTCATCACATGCTTTGCAAAATTCAAGTGAACACGCTATGGTTAAAATGACTCAATGTGTTCACAACAAAGCATATATATGGTTGCTAAGTACATCAACAAACCAATCATCTGTCTGTAGATGGTGGCATCCACTGTCTTTGATGAAGTATCGCTCAATAACTTCAGGTTTGTCACCATCGGTGTAGGAATGGCCTTACACTCCATCATCCCGAATATCTTCAAGATCTCTACAACATATTTTCCTTTATTTAGGAAAATATCATTTGGTCTCTTCCATACCTCTAGATCCAAGAAATAGTGCATCGTACCTAGGTATTTCATCTCAAATTCCCCAGCAAGATTCTCCTTACATTTACTAATGAGCTCCTAGACTCCTGTCAGAAATAGGTCATCTACATATAATAGTAATATCACTGGTCCATCATCCACAACCTTGTAGTTAAGGTGGAAATCTACTTTACTCTTAGTAAGCCCAATCTCATCAGGACACTGCCAATTTTTCCATACCATGGTTTGGGTGCTTGCTTCAGGACATACCATGCTTTCTTTAATCTAAACACATGTCTTTTCCTGTCATGTGTCTCGAATCCTTGTGGATGATGCACATACACTTCCTCTTACACTACACCATTTAAAAAATTTGTATTTACCTCCATCTGGTGTACCTTCCATTTGATTTTTGCAGCTATCGCAAGTAAATCTCTAATTTAAGTGTATCTCCCTATAGGAGGAAATGTCTCCTCATAATCTATACCTTATTTCTAAGAGAAACCTCATGCTACAAACCTTGCCTTGTATTTCTCAACACTGCCATATGATGCATGATTTGTCTTTTAGATCCATTTCGAAGTTACTACTAACTCCCCTTTCAGTCTTGGAACAACATCCCAAACATCATTCTTCATAATCATTTGACATTCCTCAATAATGGAATCCTTCCATACTTTCTTATCAACCACTTCCTCATAACTTGAAGGATCCGCATCAATGACATCACATAACAATGCTACATAACTGGAATATGGTTGCGACATCTTGCTTTTTCTGGAGGATCCATCTAGTGCATGATACTTCTTTGCATCTTGAATACTTTCTCGAGCCAAGTTGGTATTCTCTTGTGAGTAATCATCTCTCGAGGTGGATCTATAGGTATTTATGGTTTAGTCACATCATGGTCCTCTAGAATATTCTATTTTGGAGCATCATCATATGTGCCCATCTATGGAACTCTAGGATATACAATCTCTTCATTATGGACCTCATCTAAATGAGTTTGTCTGGATCTGCTGAAAGTTGCATCCTCATCGAAGGTGACATCTCTTCTTATCTCAATCTGTTTGTGGCCAGGGATATAAAATCTATATGCCTTTGATGACTCACTATTCCCAACAAATATCCGCTTCTTTCCTAAAGGGTCCAAATTCAATCTTTACTCTTTTGGAACATGCACATGTAATGAACAACCAAATATCTTCAAGTGGCTGACCTATGGATTTTCTCCTATCAATATCTCTTCTGGTGTCTTGTTCCCATGTGCATTGTGAGAAATTCTATTTTGTACATATACAGTAGTCCTGATTGCTTCTGCCCATAGGTGCATTGGTAAGTCTTGATCATGATTCATTTCCTTTACTACTTCCATTATTATTCAATTATTTCTTTTTTCTACACCATTTTTTTGTGAATTCTAGGGAGTAGTGAGCTCCCTCTTAATCCCAACTTCTCTACAGAAGCATTTGAAGTTTTCTTATGTAAACTCTCCTCCATTTTCTATTCTACAACATCTGAAAGAAATTTCCACAAGGTTTAACTTTCACTAATTTAAACAATAATTAGAATTAAGCAAATGAGAAGTATAAGATACTAATCTTTGATTGTTTGGTTGACTCCTTGATCTGTACCTCATTGCAGAAATCATTATAGTCTCTGGAAGCGTACTCTACTTCATCATATGAATCTGGATACTCGTGTCCATCTTTCTCACAATCGATAATGCTTTTTAATGTAGGTGAGCAAGTCTTCTATGCCATATCTCACTTGGATTCACGGTACTATGTACTCATGCTAAATCTAAGTGTCCCTTCAATTTGTATAGCATTCCTTCTTCAACACCAATCATGAATGCATCATCAATGGTATTTACTTTTGGCTACATGAGAACTTCTCCATCAACCAACACAAATCTAAATCCCTTCTTATCCAATAACGAAATGGATGGGAGGTTCTTCTTCAAACCAGGTACATATAGCATGTCCTTCATCTTCATGGGATTTCGAGAATCCAACTTGTAGGAGGCTTCTCCTACCCATTTAATAACATATTGATAATCATCTCCAAGCTTCACTTTGTGAGGTGAATATTTCTAAATCAAATTTGAGAGGGAATCCTTGTAACCAATCATGTGCTTAGAAGCACCAATATCATCAAGCCAAGTGTCACTTCCATGAGTGATAGTCCTTGTAAGAGCATATATTAGCACATATTATTATTCACTTGAATCATCTTCTCTTGCTTTCTTCTGACCAAGTTCATCATCTTCTACAACATGAGCATGATGTCTTTTATCCCTTCCTTTTTTGGCCTGATCTTTTATTTAAGAACAATATCTTCCAATATGTCCCATTTTCTAGCAACTGTAGCATATGACGTTTGAGTAATCCGTTTGAGTCCTTTAAGACTTCTAAAACTTTGGAGACTTCTTTGAAGGATGAAATTCTTCTCAACTCTTTTCTTTCTATGTATGAGTTGCTAGTGCTTTATCTTCATCATTACCCAACTTTTCTTCTCTTGCCACCAATCTAGCTTCTTCTTTAGTGCATTCTTCTGATAACATGTTAAATTTTGTTAGTTTCCTTTTGGAAACATTCCTTGAATAAATGATTCCCATGACCTTGGGAGACCATTCAATGTAGTCATCACTATTTCGCTTGCTCAACTGTGTCTCCAATGGCTGCAAGCTGTTCTTTGATTTGGGATATTGTTGTGAAGTAGGATTGAATTGTTTCTGAGTTCTGAATCTTCACATTCTTGAGTTGCATTCTTAGTGTCATCTTTCAATTTATATTCTTTCCTTCATACAACTTGGTCAATGCATCAAACATTTCCTTTGGAGTCTTGGAAGATAATACATGAGGGATCAAATGATCCTTGATAGAATTTGGAATGACTCTCTTTGCCCTAACCATGTTCTTCTTGTGCTTTTCCTTAGTTTATTCTCCCTTTGGCTTTGCAACCTCTTCCTCAACATATTTTTCTAAGTCATTTTCTTCTAGGTTGAGGAGGATCCTATACTTCCATGCTTTGAAGTTATCATCCCCTTGAAGCTTCTCATCAACCTTGGTATTGCTTGTCATCTTGTCAAATCTGGTTCTGGAAACCTTAGTAGGAGGAGGGTAAAGAAAGAAAGTTCTTCATTGGATAATATGACCCAATAGAAATATGAACCTTCCCAAGGCAATTTTATTGATCCTCTTTTTACTCATATATGTGGATAGAAACAGAAAAAAAAATGGAAGCCTTAGTTTCCTGATCCATTAGTAAGTTGGTCAAAAACAAATTCTCGGATCTAAATTCTGTCTCCACAGAAAGATACACCCTCTTAGGGAAATTTGAATGATGCTAAGGTCAAGCTTAATCTATGGATGGAAAGGAAAAAAACAAGGATACCTAATAGTTGTATTTTTTACAACTATTGCAATGAATTCTTTCAACATGGCTCTGATACCATGTTAGATTTTTTTTTTAACTACAATGATTATGAGATTTTATAAAAAGAATGGGGCTGGTATTAATCTAAATCAGCCATTATTACAAACAATTTCAGTCTCTTAGAAGACTTTTTATCGGCCCCTAGCAAATTCCATTGGTCTACGAAATGGAAGCCCAACGAGCTTCTTCTTCATTTACCCTCAGGAATCCTTGATTCAGTAAGCATCCCTCATTTTCCTTTACATCAACTTCCTTATTCAGCCCATGCAAAATATGATAAAAAAAATGCAAAGAGAAGTAGTACATTATTGATCTCAATCTTTGTAAGACTTTGTTGAGCAATGGATCATTGAACATGACATTTGAGGATAGAGTCTTTATCAACATTTTCGAGTCTCTGAAGACTTGAATGTTTTTGATCCCTTTCTCCCATGCAATTTGGCAAGCGTTTAATAGGGCTAGTATTTCTGCGTGGTTGTTGGTTTTATGACCAAGGCCCCAACTGAAGCTATCAACAATTTTACCATCTACGAAGTAAATTACCCTGCCAACTCCTGCCCTCCCTGGGTTGCCTTTTGAGGCACCATCAAAGAAGATCGAAGCTTTCCCCTGAGTCCTCCACCAAATCTGAAAGTCGAATTTTGAATCTCTTATTCACCATTTTGGGATTATGCTTGGCCTGACTGGATCCTTATTCTGATCTCTAAAGGTGTAAGTGCCCATCCATTTTTTTTCATCGGGAAGGAACGAATGCCCCTTCTTAAAAGATTGAAATCCAACCGTTTCAATGAGAAATGCTTTGGCTTTTGTAGCCACCTTCAATGGTTGCAGTTGAACATTGTTAAAAATGTTATCATTTATGGCCAGCCAGATGCTGCAACACACATACTTGGGTATAACCTCCTAGATTTTGGTCCACGCAAACTTACCATGAATTGGGTGAGGATATCTCATTTTCCAAGTGGAATATAGTGCTAGCATTGATGTATTCCTTGGGACTGAAACATTTAGACCAAGAAGAACGAGTGACCACACCTCCCACGTGAATTTACAGTTCACGAACAAGTGTTCACTGGTTTCTGATTCTCTGCAGCACAATATGCATATGTGGGGTCCAATGATGCCACGTTTTGCCAGATTCTCTCCTGTTAATACCTTTATATTCATCAAAATCCAAAAAAAGAAATTTACCTTTGGAAGGCTGCCTTGATCCCATATACATTTCCATAGATCTGCTGGGAGACCCGATTCATGCATTTTTTGCTGAGAATAAAATTCTTGGGAACCAGTGTATGTGCCTGTTTTTCCCCATCCCCAGTGATCTTCCTCTTGCAGGTGGACTGGGGCGAGATCGGAGAGTGTAATAAGGAATTGTGATTTTTGATTTTCAGCTTGATCAGGCATACGTGGGAGAGACCAATCGAGCCATCCACCATTAGTGTCCCAACTTGAATTGTCTGCCAGCGTGGAGACACCACACAACTTCAGCCAATTTCTAATGCAATTGATTTCCTCCACGGTGTCTAGAGGAGGATTCCCCATGGTGCCATCATTCCACAACAATGTCTTGTTTCCTCTGCCAGGAATTCTGAAAAGACTAGTTTAAAAAAAATCATGGCTCCTCTTGCATAAATTCCAAGTGACAGTTCGATTTTGGTAATTGATTTCGTGAAGACTCTGTAGGGACTCTCTTTCATGTACTTTAATGTCAGTATTCTACTAACTGGATGTTTGCTGTCTGTGTGTAGTTTCCACATAATATTTCCTCCAAGTGCTAGGTTTGCTTATATTGGATCTTGAATATGAAGGCCACCCACCATCAACCAGAGGAAGATTAACATTGTCCCACTTAACAAGGTGGAATTTCCTTTGGTTTCTTTTATCTCCTTTCCATAAGAAGTCTCAGATTAACTTACATAATTGATCCATAATCGATTTTGGTGCTAGAAGAAAAGAAGATTGGTAGATTGGCAATGAGGAGATCACTGCTTTTACTGATGTTAACTTGCCAACTTTGTTGAGCCATTGACCTCCCCATGCCTTAATTTTTGATCTTAGCTTATTCATCACATCATTCCACAATGAAGCTCTATTAGGACCCAAGGTGAGGGGAAGCCCTAGTACTTTATTTTATCCCAACTGGCATAGCCCGAGAAGCCCAGACTGTTTCCAATTCATTGTATGACATTTTGTTCTGTGTTCCAGCCATATACGACGCTCTTTCTTTTATTGATGAGTGCTTTGTTTATACTACAGAATTCTTGGAGTATTATGCTGAAGGCTTTGGATATCATTATGGAAGCTCCCCCTAGGAGAGGAGAGTCATCAGCTAAGAGTGAGTGATTTATAGGCTCTATGCCTTTTACTATCCTTATGCTTGGAGCAGTCCCAACCTTCTTCTCTGCATCTAACTTTCCGCTCAATGCATCTACCATTAAAATGTACAAAAAAGGGGAGAGGGGGCAACCTTGCTTGATTCCCCTCATGGCCTGGAAATAATTGGTTGGTCTGCCATTTACTAGTGGAGCTATCCACGGTTTTGTTATGAAAGCTTTGATCAAATTGAGAAAATTAGAGGTGAAACCGAAAGAGAGAAGAACTTTGAAAAGGAAGGAGTGTTTTACCCGGTCAAAAGAATTCGCCATGTCTAGCTTGATAATCAATCCTTGCTCCTTCTGGTGGAAGCTCGAGTGGATGGCTTCTTGAACCCGGATCACATTGTCTATGATATGTCTCCCTCTGATGAAGCCTCCCTGGCTAGGAGAGATGAGTTTCCCAAGGAGGGGTTTGATTCTATTTGCCAGTAATTTTTCCAGTATCTTGTAGGATGAGTTACAGAGGGATATTGGCTTGAATCTTTTAAAGGTGCTCAGATTCACTTCTTTGGGGATTAGGGCAATAAAGGTGGAATTAGTGCTTCCGTCCACCTTCGATTTCTGCTGAAAGGATTTTTCCAATCTCAGGAAATCCACTTTAATGATGTCCCGACACTGACAGTAAAAGTGAATTGAGAAGCCGTCCGACCCAGCGGCCTTGTCAGGTTCCATTGCCCAAATTATATTGCATATTTATTCTTCTATAAAATGATTTGAGAGGGATAAATTATCTTCCTTGTTGACAAGGAGAGGTATGTGGGAAAGAAAATCTACGGAAACACCCTCGTTTCCTTCATTGTTATCTTTAAACATAAATTGATAATGAGATTTGGCTGCAAGCTTGATTTGGTATTGGCCTTTGAGGAGGGTCCCATTTGATGTGGTGATTTTAGAGATATGATTCTTGGATAGCTTGATTCTACATTGTCTATGGAAGTATGATGTATTACAATCTTGGTGGAAAGAGAGAAAAGTTTTTCCTTGGGCTGCCTGCTCTTCTTCCAAATTCGCTCTGGTGATGTATTTATTTTCGAAATCTATTTGAAGATTTTCAAGAATCTGGGTAGTCTCCTTTCTTTGGGTAGTTGGGGTCTTGATGGGATTCTTAATCCATTCCTTCAAAGCTGCCTTCGCGGCTTTTATTTTATGCTCCCACAAAAAGGACGGGGACCCTCTCACTGGGGTAGACCAAGCTGAGTTTACTATTTCCTTGAACCCTTCCTTTTCGATCCATAGAGGGATGAACATGAAGGGGATGGGCCCCAAGTTATCTTCTTCTTCTAGCTGAAGCAGGATGGGTTTGTGGTCTGAAGTCAGCTTTGGGAGTGTTTTGGAGGAGATAACCCTCTTATTGAGTAGTAAACTTTGAACCAGGAAGCGGTCCAAATGGGCAGCTATATGATATGAACCAACTCTATTATTTTTCCATGTAAACAGTCCTCGGTTTGGCTTGATATCTAGTGTTGGGCCCAGAAATGGCCCCTTTGGCCACCCTTATCCACCTCTTTTTGCCTCATCTTACTCTATTATGCATACCAAACAGATTTTTTTCCCTCACTTGGTCCCTCAAGTCATACATGTATGGTTAATCATTGTCTTATTTTATTAATGCTTAGGATTGTGGTAATCGGGGCTTTACATCTTAAATTACGCTAACATATGATGGTTTTATAAATATATTTTGAGATATAGAGAATACAAGTGTATCATGCCGAACATGTCGAAGGAGGGATGGACAATCATTGCTAAAGTTGATCACCATCCATTCCATCGTCGCGCAAAGAACACGGTCCCAGTGTATTATTCCATGCAAGCTGTATAAGGGTAGCTGCAACAGATTGCGACAAATTTGGAGGCAACAGTGCGCCGCTACTCAAAATTAGCTGTAATCCATGGAATATCTTTTCAATTAATCATGATCATTATTTTTGGCTCGAATAATAGCTTCCCTATATCCTCTGCTCTCATCTTGCCATGACTGTAACAACTTATTGTAATTAGGGAAGCCTAAAGATCATAGATCTTTATGGCTACCTGATAATAGTAGGAAGATGTTATGATTGTAATTGTATAAATACAGGGAACCATTTTGAGCCAGGGGTTGAACTTTTAACCAAATTATTGTATCAGCTGTAAGGAAGGTTGTCTGTTCATCTGCCACTTTTTAATACAAGGAGTTTGATTCTTCAGATCTTAGCGTTTTAACGTGTGTTACTTCCAGCATCTCTGTGTGAAGGCTGGGCCCACCTTCCCACAGATATTGCCGAGTTAATTAGGTATTGTAGTTATTCTGTTGTGTGATTTTGTGATAATTTCCTTTATTTATAGTAAGCTGTAACAGTTATTGATTTACAGTGTGTCATTTGAATAATCAGTAATTGCATCTCCTGTAAAACTGTAGTGGTGTGGTGTGTCAGTCGACTGTATAGGTTAACTGTCTTTTATGCAACTATGTGATAGCTGTAAATGCCCTGTTCATCCCTAGTTCTTTCAATTACTGTTTTCTTTGGATCTTTTCAAGTTTGTTTCTTTGCTTTTATAATTGCAAAATTTCATTCCCGTACTTTGAATTTATAGAATAGTTGAATTCAATTCATGTACTTTGGATTTCTAGAATAACTAAATCAGGATAGTTGGATGTATCTTTAGATGGTTTGGTAATCAGGGATTTTACTTTCTGCAAAAGTAATCTAGACGTTATTTCCTGAATCTTTCAATTCTAGATTAAGAATCGTAGGAGGTACTTGTGATTGCATTCTTGAGAAAGGAAATTAGATTAAGTGGATTATGGGATGAGTGTGGATGAAAAGGAAAGTAGGGTCATTTACTTACAATATCAGCTACTTAGTGTTTATAGCATATATAGTGCATGCTATCCTTGAAATAAGAGACTTCCCTGGGTTGACAATTTATATTGAACACTCTGTATGTTGGCTTTAATAAACTTGCATATAGGTGGCCCAACATGTTGGCGCTGTTGCCGGGGAGGATAAGTATTAGACACTATTGTAGTTGCATTCAGTAATTGTCTTTATTCATTCTTCTTCAGTTTTTTTTAGTTTACATGTTTTGGGTTGCATGAATACAAGAAGGGTATAGCATGACCATCTTATAAATCCCAGAACCCCATAGAACACTAACGTTGCGGGTGGTCGAGGCCGTGGGCGAGGTCCAACATTGGGGAGAAGAAAATTCATTGATGACCTGGTTGATAGAACCAATTCTTCTACCCAATATTGCTATCAGGAAACACCCATAAGAAGAATCCCTGTCACCCTTGGAGTGTCAACGTCAGTCTCTACAGTGGAGAACACATGAGGAGCCGCAACACCCTCGGATACCCCTGTAGAGGGAGACAAAGTTAGTGCTACAGGATTGGCTGATTGAGATTTGATCTATCACATTAACAGGAAGGTTGTGATTGAAGAGGAGTGGACACAGTTCCATTAGAAATTCATTGATCAGTGGAAGAACGAAGATGATAAAATAGAAGAAAATATGAGTAATAGACACGATACCGAGGAGGAGGAGGAAATGGGAGAAAATTTATCATCATGAGGGTAATTCCCTACCTGAAGGGACAATGGATACAATTCAGTTCCCAATTCAACAACCAGAAGGGATAGCCCCCATGAAAAATATATCGCCATTGGTGTTGCCTCGCTTTTTTGGAAAAAGCGGCAGAGGATCGAGACAAATTTCTTTTCGAATTTGACATCCTCTGTCGCAGCTATGACTACACCACCAATACACAGAACCTGAAACTCTTCCCTACCACTCTGAATGACAATGCATTACGTTGGTTTATGAGCTTGGGAGGAAAAACTGTCACTAATTGGGACAAGATGAATCAGGTGTTTTTGGAGAAATATCGGGAGTATTGCAATACCAAGGATAAGAGAGAAGAACTATTTAAAATGGTACAGAAGGATGATGAAATCCTGGAAGATTTTGTCGAAAGGATTTTATGTAATGTACAGAGAGCTGGACAGACTAATATGGGGTTAGATGTGCTCAAAATAATCCTACTTCGTGGGATTAGGGATGATTTCCTAGACATGTTAAACTTGTTAGGAAAGGGGGATATATCCAAGGAGTTCTTTGAAAAGATCGTGGAACTGTGCAAAAGGTACTCTAGGGGGTCTTCCAGAAATAACAAATGGGACAAACAGGACAAATTAGAATGTGATGTCTTCGACATAACGCAAAAGTTATCTAATGGAGGAGCCACCCATGTAGAGATAGGCAATCTCCTTGAAAATTTTAAAACAGAAATGATGAGCTCCATCTCCTCAGAAATAGATGTCCTGAGGGCAAAGCAGAAACAAGTAGTAGAGGATCTCACACTAGGTGTATTTTTCCCTAGATGTAGGAAGAACCACCCTCTGAAGGAGTGTCCACTTGACAAGATAGAAGTGTGTCAGTTGTGTGAGCGAAACCATGACACAAAAGAATGCCTGTCACTCCCTCAAGTGAAGGCTGTTCTGTAGGCATCAACTCCAGAGGTGGAACCAACTTACTTTATTGCACAGAAAAAGCCCTGGCATCCTTGAAATCAAGGTATGACTCTAGACTCATTTCCATTTTTGAATAACATGAATAAGTGGAATAATATGCAGCATATGAATACGCAATTCCCTTCATCTTTTTCTAGTCCTCAATAGTACCCCTCTCAACCTTCAATGCAAAACTTTAACTCCTAGAACCCCTGGGAACAACTGCCATAGCCACCAAACCAACCAAATTCTTGGTCTCCTAGATGGAGGAATTTCCATCCAGGGAATCGGTTTCCCCATAACCAACCCTCTCAGCAGCTTCCACATCAAATGTTTTCTCAACAACCATACCCTCCTCAATATCCTCAGCCTTATCGGCAGTCACAGCTGCAACTCCAGAATAATGTTGTCCCCAATATGCCGATACGACCTCAGCTTCCTACTCAACCTAACCCTAACCCAAATAATAAATAGTCCATCAGTTTGAGATTGTCAACATGCCTGCTTACTCCCTTACTCCTGTACCCTGCAATGATATTCACTTACGATCAGGAAAGGTAGTGGAGCCTTTGATCATTGAGGATGTTCCATCCTCTGTGCATGAAGAAGGGATGAATCCACAATATTTATCGAATGCAATGACCCCCATTATTGAAGACGCTGAACATCCTAAAAATATGTCGGCTGAAACACAGAACGATACATCTATCGACACACAGCCTACCCAGTTGATTAGGGAACCGCCATACCCTGAAAGATTAATGTTACCAAAGGTAGTGGGACAACCTCAGTTTAACCTCTTAGGAGAGTTAAAAATCTTTATGTTAAAATTCCCCTTCTTTAGGCCCTTCAAGACGTACATATCTATGCCAGAACTATTTGGGATCTGTGTACAAGGAAACCAGGAAGGAAACCCAGGGATCCTCCCACTGTTCATGTCATGGGGAAATTATCTGCATTAATTATGGGAAAAACCTTCTTGGCCAAATACGACGACCCTGGGAATCCCATTGTCACTGTGCAGATTGGGCACACACAGATACCCAATGTACTGGTAGACTTAGGAGCAACAATTAATGTTATGACTATTGAAACTGTTTGAAAACTTAGGCTCACTAATATCAGGCCAAATCCGATCATTTTAGAACTAACAGATAGATCCACTATTAAACCTGAAGGAATTTTGGATGATCTCATCATCTCAGTTGATTCTTGGGAGTACCCTGCTAACTTCTTGGTTTCACAACCCAAGTCCCAGCTAGGAGGACACCCATTGATCTTAGGAAGACCTTGGTTAGCTACAGTTGATGCTTGCATCAGCTGTCAATCTGGGTCTATGACCATATCAGATGGCACCGAGATAAAGAACCTCACTCTCTATCCTCCAGCTCAACCAAGATTAGAAGCTGAAACTCCATTATGGATGGAGCCAGAGGAAGAAGAGGGCATTCAACCATTATTAACAATAGGGAAGGCCTTAACTTTTAAAGATGAAACTGAAGACGACGCCATTAATAATTTCATCCGTGAACCCACTTCTGTCAATAAGAAAATTTATCAGATCCTGAATACTATTCTAGGTGAAGAGGAACAAGAAAATCTCATAGAAGAGGCATTAGTCAGTGACACTCATATAATTCCAGTGTTGAAAAATTTGAAAAGTGTTCTTATCGAGGTAGAGTCTGGAAAAACCCTGAATATTAATCCCAGCATTTCCCTAGATGAACAGAAGCGCCTGATCAGTCTCTTAAAAAAACATAAGGTGGCATTTGCCTAGGAGTACACAGACATGAGGGGTATCCCCTCTAATCTGTGCACCCATCACATTTATACCAAAAGTGACTCCCGACCTGTGTGCCAACCTCAATGATGGATGAACCCCAATCTTAGGGACATAGTGAAGGAAGAAATTGAAAAACTCTTGGAAGCAGGATTTATATATCCCATTTCAGACAGCGAGTGGGTGTCTCTACTCGTAATAGTACCCAAGAAGAATGGTAAATGGAGAGTTTGTGTGGACTATAGCGAACTGAACAAGGAAAGACGAAAAGATCACTTTCCCCTTCCTTTCATTGATAAAGTACTTGATACCTTATCCGGGAAGACGTTCTTCTCTTTCCTGGATGGGTTTAGCAGGTACAATCAAATCCAGATTGCTCCTGAAGACCAGGATAAAACTACTTTCACCTGTCCCTGGGGAACTTTTGTATACAGAGTGCTTCCCTTTGGTTTACGCAATGCTCCAGCCACATTTCAAAGAGTCGTGATTGGCATATTTTTAGAATTAGTTAATGATAGTATGGAAATTTTTATGGCTGATTTTACTCATGGCAGAGATTTTGAAGAAGCATTGAAAAATTTGGAAAAGGTTTTAACTCGCTGCGAACAGACCCAACTATCTTTGAGCACCAAAAAGTGCTATATGATAATGAGTGAGGGAGTGGTGTTGGGGAATTTTATCTCTGTTGATGGAATCCAGGTGGACCCCTCTAAAATCAAGGTGATAAAGAAATACCTACTCCTGTAACTCAAAAATAAGTGCGAAGTTTCTTGGGGCATGTTGGATATTATCGAAGATTTATAGAAAACTTTTCCAAACTTGCCTCTCCTTTGTTTTCACTATTAATGAAGGATGTGCAATTTATTTGGAATGAGGTATGCAAGACAACATTTGTTAAACTTAAGGAGAAGCTGTCCACAACTCCCATCCTAAGAGGGCCCAATTGGACCTTGCCTTTTCACATTTCTTCAGATGCTTCTGATATTGCCATTGGAGCAGTTTTAGGACAGCAGGATGGTCAAGTACCTTATGCAGTTTATTATATTAGTAAAAACTTAGCCCCTACTGAACTTAATTATACTGTTACCGAGAAGGATTTCTTAGCCATTGTTTACTCCATTAACAAATTTCGACATTATATCACTGGATATCCTACATTTGTGCACACTGACCACTCGACCATCAAATATCTAATGAATAAACCTGTTACCAATGCTAGGGTAACTAGGTGGCTGTTACTATTACAGGAATTTGATATTACCATTATAGAAATACCTGGAAGAGAAAATGTTATCGCTGATTTCTTATCTCGTTTTACTAATGGTGATGATAATTTCCCTGTTGAGGACTCTTTTCTAGATGAACACTTATTTACAGTTTCATCTCACTCCCCTTGGTATGCAGATGTCATTAACTACTTGGCTGCAGGAAAGCTTCCAGCACATTTGTCCAAAAGAGAAAAGAGGACAATTATTCAACAAAGTGCCAGGTATTGTTGGATAGACGGTCATCTCTTCTACACAGGCCCTGATCTTGAGATCAAAAGATATGTAAGAGAAGATGAAATATTCCATATTTCGAAGGCCTGCCATGATGAGCCTTGTGGGGGGCATTTTGCAGACAGCAGGACAGGACACAAAGCGCTGAGAATGGGCTACTATTGGCCAAATTTTTTTAGGGGTGCAAAAATATATGTCCAGTCTTGTGATAGCTGCCAGAGGATGGGCCAACCCAATAGATTAGATCAAATGCCTCTTCAACCACAACTGGTGGTTGAACCCTTTGACACATGGGCCTTAGATTTTGTTGGTCCTATTAGCCCTCATTCCAAGTAGAAAGACTACATCTTGGTCTGTACCGACTACATGACTAAATGGGTAGTAGCTTTGGCTCTAGTGAAAGCCAATGAACAGGCTGTGATCGATTTCCTGTATGTTGAAATCTTTACCCGTTTCGGAGTACCCAAGGAGGTGGTTACCGATGGAGGACCTTAGTTTGTGTCGAATCAATTCAAAGCTCTGCTACAAAAGTACCATATTCAACACCGAATAGCTTCACCATACCATCCCCAAGCCAATGGCCAGGTGGAAAGCACTAACAAAGTCATTGAAGCCATCCTTACCAAGATGGTCAAGAACCATCATAGAGATTGGGCTGATAGACTTCCGGAAGCATTGTGGGCATATCGTACTACTTGGCACAACACTACAAGTTTCTCTCCTTATGACTTGGTCTATGTAAAAAGTGTTGTCTTCCCGATTGAATTTGAAATTAAGATTTTGAAGACAACTACGGAGGTAAACTTAGATGTGACCGAAGCTCAGAAGAGAAGATTGATCAATTGAATGAACTTGACGAGAATCATTTAGCTGCTATGGATCAGACATTATTAATCCAGCAACAGAGATCCAATTGGCATGAATGATTCATAAAAAAGAAAGTCTTCTGTGAGGGAGACTGGGAATTATTATACAATTCAAGATTCAAAAGGGACTTCAAGGGTAAATTACGCACAAGATGGTTGGGCCCATACTTGGTAGACAGAGTATTTGATAATGGTACAATCCGCTTGGTAACCATTGATGAGAATCGTGCACCATTATTTGCTAATGGTCACAGGCTGCGACTATACCATAAGCCCATTTCAAAAGACGCATTCACTTCACAGATTGTAGCTGATCCGGACTACCGGTTAGAAAAAGGGTAGGAATATTTCTTTGCCCTTGTCAATCCTTAGTTAATCACTGTAGATCTTACATAATTTTTTTTTGTACATAAATAAATTGATATTTTTACTGTTATTGTTATCTTTTTCTTTTGCACTTGATCTATTCTTTTTTTAAAGTAAAATGTGTAGGGAAGTGCCTAAGGAGCGGTGGCCATTATCGGGCCTATTGACCAAGGTCGTCCTTCTGTAACTTCTTGCATCAGAAAAAAATTCCTTGAACAAATCTGTTGTAGTTTCAACACATTGCTTTATCCCATTCCGTGCAGCTGCAACACCTTCAAAATAATTTCCTTTCCCCCCCCTTTCGCGCAGCTGCAACACCGTAAAACTTTTGCCTTTACCCCTTTCGTGTAGCTAAAACACCGTAAACTCTTTCCCTTTACCCCATTCTGTGCATCTCCAACACCATCAACTTCTATCAGCTTAAATCCTTTTTCCAATTTCGGTAGCTGCGACACCGTTTCACTTTTTTCCATTTTCACCTTTTTCGGCAGCTGCGACACCATTCCATTTCTACTATGCTTCCCTTTTCTGGAAGCTGCGACTCCGCTACAATTGGCTGATTTTTCTATAATCCAAGACCGTGAATCTGCTAAACTGCTTGATTTCTCTACGGTCTGCGGCTGTGACTGCTCCATTATTGGCAGCATTCTTTGCAACCATGGTTAGCGACTCTTCCAGATCTGGCTCCGATTCCTGATGCCGACGATTCTGATTTATATTCCAGCATTCATAATGTTTCTGACCAATTTGACATGATGGTTTTGGTTCGCCGGCATAAAAGGTCATTACAACATACATGCAATAATAATTACACTTAAATGGCTGCACTTCACATGCTCTACTATTTTCCAAAGGTCACCATTCATTGCATATTTTCGAAGGTATGGTTTTGATTATCTACCTGATTAAGTATTAACTGGATCTGAAAATATTAATCATACCTTCCTTTCTATTCCCATTATTACACCTGCATATCGTAACCATCCACTCGTACGACTTAATGACTATTTATGTTACCTGATAACCACCACCTTTCCTAATTTGGGATAAATTCCAAACATTCCTTTGCTCTGAAACTTTCCGAATTTACCCAACTCCACTCTCAGCTGTTCATGCATACTCTGTTCTTTAACCTCCATTGTCGGGATTTGTAATCTATCGGACTGCAACACACTTCTGAAGGCAAACAAACATGGGTATCCCAGCTCGGCATGAACCTCCAAACACACGAGAACTAAGAAGAAATGCCAAAGTTTTCGCTATTTTTGAAGCTACGTGCTGAACTGAATTATTCCAACGCCTAAATGGGTTTCATTGTGAGATAGCTCTACAATTTTCCTTGAATCTTACAGAAACCCACTCAGAAGTTCGGGGGTTACGTATCGAAGTCTCTGAAGCAATAGTGGCTGAGGTCACTGCCCTTTCTTAGGTGGGCAGAGCCTGGTTTGAATGAAGAACCCCCAATCTTGCAGTAGTACAGGATTTTCTAAGAGAAGGGGAACACATTCAACAGTCATGGAGGGGGATAGCGTTACAGTCACTACCTCGGCCATGGGATCAAGTAGCAATTTTCCTCAAGAAGTATATCACCTGTGAAGGTAGGTATCAGACGATTTATTACTCTGAATTTCCTTTATTATCTCGTCTCCGTCACAGGGCCTTGCTAAACATTCCATTTTATTTATTCAATGATTTACACCATATGGCGGGGTTTGTCAGAACAACCAAGCATCCCAACTCTTCCCTTACCCACCATGGCCTAATTAAATTAATAATTTTACGGGCCTTAGCTCAACAGAACCAAACCTGGGAGCAATTTACAGGTCAAATTTAGGAACTCGCCCTTTTGCCCGGTGTTCCAATAGAAGAGGAAGTAGAAGTACATGTACTCATGGGGCCTGTTCAAAACCAAGAAGAGCATGCCAATCAACAGTTGGGGGGGAATGAAGAGAAACAAGAGGTTCAGAGTCCCTCCAATTTAGTTGGGGGGGGGGATGATACTGGATCGAAGGATAAGTCAGGAGACCAAGTAGAACAATTGGAGGAGAATGCACAAGAAAACCCTGTAGAAAGATTAAATAATATGGCAGCTCTGACAATAGAGGCTAAAACTGGAGCAACATTAGATGCTACGACAGTTGAAACCGAAGATGTTAGAGCTATGATAACAAAAGAAAACACAAAGGCATTGACAATTGAATCTTCCCCTGAATGGGGAGGAACTTTGATCGATGAAGAATAAGAAAAGTTTGAAACAGAGGATATCCCTTCCACATCAACTGCAAATATGGAAATTCTAGCACCACGGAGAAAAAGGAGGAGATGAAAAAATGAAATATGGGCATCATCACCAATAAGATGAAAAAGAACCAGGTCAGTTACAGTAGTAGAAGCAGCTTGGGCAAGATGGGAAAACGTAGAAGCACAAATCGAGTTCCCCATTCTGAGACCCAAAGAAAATGAAGCCCCATAGGAACTGGCTGTAGAAGAACCTCAAATTGAAGGACTTCTGTATGAAAATGGGTTATTAAAGGAGGAAGTACAATCACTCTGAAAGGAACTAGAAAATTGGAAGGAAGCGTGCAGGAAACAGGGTGAAAGGAAGCTGCACACATTGGTTGAAGCTGCAGACCAATTAGAAGGATCAACTCCTGCTGAGGTTGGTGATGAGGAAGAAAGAGTGGTTTGTCTTGTGTGTGGAGAAATATTTAACCAGTTAGGTTACAATGTCATAGTTCGTGCCTTTGTGACACAACATACCGTACCTACAGTTGTGGAAGAACCGGGACAATCTGATTGGAAGGATGGTGAAGCTCCCCAAGAGAAACTCCACCAAAGGGAAGTAACAGATGAACAAGATGCCGATACATAAGAACCAATATATTTGAATATTCCTATTGAAATTGCCACCCAAATTGGGACAGATGAACCAGAGGCTGAGGTTATTGCTGATTTTGTTGAAGAAGTTTGCACTGTGACCCCTGAACCTTCTTAGGGCACAGAACCAATAGGGATGGAACCCTAGCAACAGAATGATGATGAGGTCGAACAGGAAGCTGATACACAAGAACTAGCATCCTTGAATATTCTTGTTCAAGTTGCCACCCAAATGGGGGAAGAAGAACCAGTGATTGAAAACATTCTGGAATTTAATGAGGAAATTTGCACTATGACTCCTGAACCGTCTGAAGACACATAGATAATAGAAATGGCATCCCAACAGCAGAAAAATGAGGAAGTTAACTAGGATGTTGCTACACAAGAACCAACATCCATGGAAATTTCTGTGGAGACTCTCAGGATGCGATAAGAAGCCAACCCCAAAATTGATATCATTCTTGATTTGGATTTAGGAGAGGATGAACAAATGCAATCACAGTCCTCGGGGGACATTGAAATCCTTTAGGAACAACTCTATATTGAAAAATACATGAAAGCAACTCTACAATCCCAGCAGCATGAAGAAAGAGAAGGGCAGGGCTCTGTTACATAAGAACCAGCAGCCTTGCATCCCCCTGTTGAAGTTGTAGCTGATAATCAGGTAGATAAGGAGATTAAAATTCAGGAGAAGGTTGTCCCAAAAGAACCAACATCCTCACAATCAGCTACTAAAGTTGCTATAGGAGAACTCCAAAAAGAGGATGCTGTTACATAAGAAACAACATCTCTAGAAGTTGTTTTAGGACTACCTATGGTTGAAGTTGCTGTAGGAGAAATTCCAGGAAGGGATGCTATTACACAAGAACCAACACCCCCATAAGTGATATCAAAAGTGCAGGATGTTCAATGTGGCACATCAGGTGATAAGGTATGGACTCAACTTCCTCAAAACTTTATCAATTTGGATTCTGATAATGAAGAACATCTCGAAGAAGAAGAAATCCTGAAGCTTACAGAAGAACTCTCGATCCTGAGAATAGAAGTGAGGAAGTGGAGGAGTCAGGTGGAGAGATATCAAGAAGGGATGGTTTCCCTCGCTGAACAAAGAAAGACCATTAGGGAACTGAAGGAAAAATGGCCAAAAGAACTCATGACCCAGAAACTCCGTGGGGAAGAACTACAGAAGGAGCTAAAGGAGCTGAAAAAGTTCAAGTCCATGCAAGTGGAAAAATACCAGCTGTATACTCTTTCTTAGGAATTATTGGGTACCAGAGTACCATCCTCCTCTTACCCTGCATTTTTATTCGAGCAGTTTATTTGGTTTAAACTGAAGGCTGTGAAAGAAGGGAGATCATATGAAATAGCAACCTCAGCTAAATTCCTGGAAACATTTTTGGGAAGTGATTTTGAGGACCAAAATTTACTGTGTGAGCTTTATTTGCATGAGATGGCTTGTCCTTTGGACCGCCATTCGAATCCTATTCCTTTCTTAGGTGATGTTCAGCTGAGGGATTTTGCCTCCTTTATGAGCAATCATGTTCAGTAGGAAAGGTCTTTCCAAACTTTATCTCACAATGAGGCCCACTCTAATCTTTGGATTTGAAGCAAACCTCAGAATCCTCATCTTCTCCTTGCTCGACATCAGAGTCTACTCTCATGTCCCATCCAAACTCGGCATATAATGAAACTTTACGAAAGGGTTATTTCTACTTGTACCAACCATATTTCCATGCATCAACGAGTGGCTTTGGAAGGTAGTCAGCACAGATGGCAGGTTGCCTCTCCAACCCTTAGAAATAGGGACCCCTACTGTTATAGGAATTTTGAACAAGCACTTTCCAGGATTGAGGGTTATGTTGGATGCATGAGGGAATGTGGGGTTAATTGGCTGGGACTAAAATTTAAATTTCCTCTCATCTGGTGGCCAACAAAACCGTACAGGGAATATTTCTCATTAACAATGGAAGAAGAGTAGAAGTGTTGGAGATATTGGGTTGTCCATAAGGGATTTGTAGAAAAAGAAGGAACATCTGAATTCCCATACAACTTTTCTTCTCTCCATGAACGAAGCATAATGCCAGATTCAAATTCAGAATAATGGAGGTTGTTGCATGAGGACATGCAACATGACAGTTGGGGGGAGATGTTGGGCCTAGAAATGGCCCCTTTTTTACCACCCTTACCCACCTCTTTTTGCCTCATCTTACTCTACTATGCATGCTGAACAAATGTTTTTCCCTCACTTGGTCCCTCAAGTCATACAAGTATGGTTAATCATTGTCTTATTTTATTAATGCTTAGGATTGTGGTAATCATGGCTTTACATCTTAAATTATGCTAACATATGATGGTTTTATAAAGATATTTTAAGATATAGAGAATACAGGTGTAGCGGGTTGAACATGCCAAAGGAGGGATGGACATTCATTGCTAAAGTTGATCACCATCCATTCCATCGTCGCCCAAAGAACGCGGTCCCAGTGTATTATTCCATGCGAGTTGTACAAGGGTAGCTGCAACAGATTGCAACAGATTTGGAGGAAACAATGCGTCGCTACTCAAAATTAGTTGTAATACACGGAATATGTTTTCAATTAATAATGATCATTATTTATGGCTCGAATAACAGCTTCCCTATATCCTCTGCTCTCATCTTTCCACGACTGTAGCAACTTATTGTAATTGGGGCAGCCTGAAGATCAGAGATATTCATGGCTGCCTGATAATAGTAGGAAGATGTTATGATTGTAATTGTATAAATACGGGGAACCATTCTGAGCCAGGGGTTGAAATTTTAATCAAATTATTGTATCAGCTGTGAGGAAGGTTGCATGTTCATCTGCCACTTTTTAATACAAGGAGTTTGATTCTTCAGATCTCGACGTTTTAACGTGTGTTACTTCCAGCATATCTGTGTGAAGGCTGGGCCTACCTTTCCACAGAGATTGCTAAGTTAATTAGGTATTGTATTTATTCTGTTGTGTGATTTTGTGATAATTTCCTTTATTTATAGTAAGCTGCAACAATTATCGATTTACAGTGTGTCATTTGAATAATCAGTAATTGCATCTCCTATAAAACTATAGTGGTGTGGTGTGTCAGTCAACTGCATAGGTTAACTATCTTTTATGCAACTGTGTGATAGCTGTAACAACCCTGTTCATCCCTAGTTCTTTCAATTACTATTTTTTTTGGATCTTTGCAAGTTTGTTTCTTTGCATTTATAATTGCAAAATTTCATTCATGTACTTTGAATTTCTAGGATAGTTGAATTCAATTCATGTACTTTGGATTTATAGAATAACTAAATTAGGATAGTTGGATGTATCTTTAGATGGTTTGGTAATCAGGGATTTTACTTTCTGCAAAAGTAATCTAGACGTTATTTCCTGAATCTTTCAATTCTAGATTAAGAATTGTAGGAGGTACTTGTAATTGCATTCTTGAGAAAGTAAATTAGAATAAGTGCAAGGTAAGGAGAAGATTAAGTGGTTTTTTCCTTGCTACCTCAGCGTAGGAAGGCAAGGAGAAGATCCCGACTGGAGATCCCAGTTGGGGTGCGTCTATCATTTCCTTCTTGGTAGCTAGGGGAGGGGGTTGTTGCTCGATCTCCTTTGGTGTTGTTTCAGTGTTTTCTTCTGGTTCATCTAGAATTTAAAAGGGGTTTTCCTCCATTTCTAGCATTGGATAGTCTTTGCATCTCTTCTCTTGTTCATGTCTTACTTTTGGCACATCAGATCCCCCTGACGTTTCTTTCCCCTTTTTCCTACTATTTGTCCTTGCCGGGGCAAATTTCTGAGCTTGGGTCCATTGATCTTTGTTTTTATTTGCCTCTTCTTCAGCCTTCTTCTTGTAGTATCGCATGAAGTGTCCGTGTTCATGGAAATACCTGCATTTGAATGGGAGTTGTTTGTAGTCCATTTCTTGGTTGTGTGACCAATTTGAGACCGTTAAATTGATTGCTTCTGGAAGCCCTAGTTCCAGATCCACCTCCACATAGATTCTCGCACAAGAGTACTGGTATTTTCTCTCCACACAGTCTATGTATTTCCCGAGGGTACTGCCAATGGTTTCCAGAGTCTACGAGTTCTAGCAGTGGAGAGGTAAATGGGGAAGGCGCACCCATACTAGGACAACTGACGACACAGCTTGCGTTGGGTCAAATTTTGGTGTCCATCTATTCAAGTATAAACCCTGGGGTCCCATGAAATTTGGTTTGTTCCTAAATATGAGGCTTCTGTCCTCTTCTTCTTCGAACATGAATACAAAGAATCCCCTGCCTATGGAGTAGCTTCTGATGCCAGCTTTTACTAGCGATCCCCAATTCCTCTGTACCCATGCTTCAACCGCCTTGGGGGAGGGCTACAAGCCTGTGAATTGACCAATGAGGCCCCGATCTAACAGATTCAGAGCCGATATGCACGTTTCTTTAGCTGGAAGGGAAACCATAGGGATGCTATCCATATTTTTTACGAATTTTTGCTGAGTCTCGTTTAGCTTACGTTTTCCAGTGCTTTCTATAAGTTTCTGGAAAGCTGTAAGCTATGGAGGAATAGATGTGGAGCCATCAGGGCCCCCATCCGGGCCCATGGGGCCAGGAAACGCAACAACAGGAGGCTGCTTCCAGGCCGACTCTAAGAGGAGGGAGGGCAATCCAAGGAGGACGTGTGAGGGCCATGAGCTCATCCAAGCAGCGAGCCCAAAAAATTTGATACCATGTTAGAATTTTGACTTACATGTAATTATGTTAGAATTTTATTCATTTAACATGTCACGTTATAATAATTTCATGAATACAGATCACTGAAATAAAGACATTCAACACTAGACACAAAGACACATATATTTATCTTGGGAAAAGCCTCTCACAAGAAAAACCCAGAAGAAATTATCATTATAGATTCGTTAACCAAGTATAATGTCACAGTGTTAACAAGAAGCTTAGAGCCCTCCTACAAAAAGATAGAGAAACTATAGACAAACCCTATATCAAGATATAGATGTCCTCCAAGTCTTATACAACCCAAAATAATCTTCTTCTTAGCTGGAACAAACCTCTTCTTTGAACTTGCTTGTTTTGTGTGCATGTACCAAATGAGGAGGACGACCCCTCTATTTATACTTGTTTTCTGGGTGCCTTTTTCTTATGGGGCCGACTTGAATTTTTGTGAGGATAAAATACAATATCATTTTATTTCTTGAATCGACATTACAAATACAATATAACATTGTTCTTTTTAGGGTTTTTATGACAAATACAATAAGAATATCTTCTAAAGCTGCATCTTAATTCAACATATATAAGCCACGTGCTAGGTTTTTTTTCCCATACTAATTTATCCTCCTCCTCCAAAAGACAAATGTTATTGGCAATCAAATTTTGTTCAAACCCATCTAATTCTTCAATAGCCAAGTTCGACAAATCAAGATCTTTTGACTTTAACCAACCTCTAGCCGACAAATCTAGGCCCTCAATACTCTCAACATCAACTAATGTAAGCTTGTTTTTTCTTCCGAGGACTCCTAGAGTTCCAAAACATATGTATGAAAATTTCCTTCTCCAAAAAAATATTTTACCCCCAATTTGATGCTCCTCTCATCACCAAATTTCCAAGCAAGCCACTACCCAAATAGCAGGAAGGCTTGTACCAAATATTTCCAGATGATAGAAGCATTTGAGTGCGATTTTCCTGCACTTCTTGTCCATCCCAAAATTGAGAGAGGATGCATATGTTTTTGAAATAGGGCATCTCTCCAAGGTATTCCCCTTAGATTACCTTCCACAAACTTTTGTAGAAAAATCCTTTAAGAAGTAGAATATATATATTTTAAATCCCAACCCCTTTCCTTCTTAGGATTGGAAAGCCTTTCTCACCTAACTAAAGCCATATTTTCTTTATTATGTTGAAGATATGTTTCCCAATCTTTTGCAAAATAACTTTAGGGATGTCACCAATAGACTACCAATAATTAAGAGTGGCTTCCAGAACTAATTTGACTATAGTTAATATGCCTCCTAAGGATATCCATGATGTGTACTAAGAAGTCACTCTATTCTTAACCTTCATATACCACTAGAGTCAATACCTAATTATATATTAATTTGGGTTCAATTGAAAGCCTAAGGTATTTGAGACCTTCTATCAGGACATGAACTTGGAAGGGAAGAAGGTCTATGATGACTCTCTATTGACCATCAATAATACAATGAAACAAAAATGCAATGTTTATGTTGCTTCACTTCTCTAATAGTGGCACCACAATACAATTCTAATGCCTAATGAAACACCATCCCCAAACAACATCACATCATCCACAAATAATATATGAGTAGTAGAGATGTGGGACCTTAATTTGATACCCTTTAATCTTCTAGACCCTCTTTCAAATAATTTTTTTTTTTTATAAATCCTTATTTATAAGGATAAAATGTAAAGGTGAAATTGGGAAAACTTATCTCAATCCTCTTGAAGTATGGAAAAAGGAGGAAGATGAACCATTAATAATTAAAAGGATACAAAGGAAATGTATCGCTCCACCCAATTTAGAAACTCACACAACAACATGTAACATCATCAGTACGAGGCAAGACCAACTTAATGCTTTTGATCAATCTAATTTGATTATAAAAGAAGATTTATTCTTTATCTTAATAGAATGGAGATCTTCTTGAGTTATTCCAATATATTTATGAATTTGTTTTCCATCTAAAATCCAACTTGTTCACCTGAAAGGGACAGAAAAAAATATTGCCTTGAGTATTTTAACATTGATATCAACAATGATATTATAGACAATATTACTAAAATAAATAGGCCTAAAATATTTTAAATAATCAAGAACATCTTTCTTTGTTATCATAGCAAGAATAATTGAGTGAAAGATCCTAATAGCTTTGTTGGAGGTCTTGGATTCCCCACTACTAGTAGTAAATCATTATCAATCAAGTATATAAAACCATCAAATAATTAAATGGAAAGCTTATAAAGACCCGTGCCCTTATATTTTTGGAAAGACTCAATGACCATTTTCAATTCTTATAAGAATATGCATAGTGGATATAAGAATCTAATTTAACCTCACAAGAATTGCTACAGAGATAAGTAAAATAATGGAGAAAAAATAATGAAGTAGAAACATAAGAGAGAAAAATTAATTGGTAAAAATCCATCTCATTATTATTGACCAATAAGGTTACATTTATAATACATCTACAAGGGAGAAATTTGTGCGCCTAAAGAGGTAGTTGAACTCCACACATGTGGCGGGATTAGATAGCATATAAACCATCACTAGACATTATTTCCAGTCATAACTCCTAAAGCAGATAAATTAACTGAGTGTAACTGGCAGTAGGTGGAACAAGAAGGTGAATTATCTAGTTAATTGATGATAACTAATGATGTAGGGTGCATAATAGGTGTTCAGTTGAGTGTTAGTGGTCATTAGCGCTTATACTAACTCAGGTGATGAAATCAAGGCTAGTTAACTAATGGTAGGCTCCTAAATTCCAGGAGACTAACTCAAGTGGGCCTAAACTCATGCATGAGTGTGCATTAAATCCTAAAAACAAGGAAGCAGGTGCATTTGTGGATAATAAGGCTAATAATGACAAAATCATAGTATGGAGTGATGAAGATACTTAGGACTACACACTATGTGGTCAACTGATAATGGTCTAAGCACTAGGAAATCAAATAAATGAATAAGGCTAATGTTTAGATGGGTTAAATATTCCAACACCCCCCTTTAAGCCTAACTTATGTGAGTAAAAAGAAAAATTATGGCCCAGTAAAATAGGCCTATGGTCACCCTTTACATGATTTATCCATATAAAACGAGGAAAAAGGAAAAATTGCAAGGGGAAAGTCCTTCCTAAAAAGTGGACATGAGGTACACCAGAAATAAACTGCTCCAAATCCAATTAGGAGTGATCTTAATTATATTTTTTGGAGGAATATTATTCTTGGGAAGAATAGGTTGTTGTTCCCATTTCTAGATCATGTTCTGAATCTCTGCATAGTTTTTTTGCATATGAAGGTGCTCACTAGACTTGAATTTCCTAATATCAGGTCCAAATGAGACTTGAGATGCTAGAGCCATGAAATTTGAACCAAGATGTGATATAAATAAAGTAAAATCAGCTCCAAGAGAATGGTTGTGTTTTCCATATTCTATGCAACTCCGAGAACATATGCCCATCAAAATCATGCAGTGGATAGGAAGGATGACAGTGAGGGTAAATGCAACAACTCCATACTGAAATTCCTCCTTCAAAACATCCAATAAAACACTAAAAAGTGAACCAAAGAGAGGCTTAGAGAATGGATGAGCTACAATAGCTGGTTGCGTATCTTCAAAATTCGAAATAGAAGATAGATAGGAGAACAAAAAGGTATGGAACAAGAGTCCCATGTGTGCGGAAACAATGGAAAAGTATCTATATTCAAAGAAACATGTAGGAATTGTGTCAGTGATCATAGAGGAGTAGGAAGAAAGCATGATATCACTAGCTGGTAGTGCATAAGAATTTCTCTCAAAATTTGATATAGCCTTCAAAACTTCCACGCAATCACTAGATTACACATCATCATCCTGTGAAGAATGAACATGATCAAGAACAATGGACTTATCACCCTTAAGATAAAAAATTGAAGAGTCTGATAAATGAGATGAGACAAATCACCAAATTCTTCATCAACAATAGAGGTTTCTATAACTTTCTTCTTTAAATTCAGGAACAAATTTGAATCCAAGAATCTGCTATACCAGGAATACCTGCAAATTTTTTTTGGGATATCTATATGGAGATTAATTGATTCTAAATGAGCTATTCTCAACCTGGAAACTCTGATACCAAATAAGAATATGCACAATGGATCTAATAATCACATGTAACCGCACAAGAATTGTAAAAGAGCTAAGTAAAATAATGGAGAGAAAGTATTGAAGTATAAACACAAGAGAGAAAGCTCAATTGGTATAAAATCCATCTCATTATTATTTACCAATAAGGTTCCATTTATAATATATATCCAAGGGATAAATTCATGAGACTAAAGAGGATGATGAACTCTAAACATGTGGCAGGCTTAGATAGAATAAAAATCATCACTAGACATAATTTTCAGTCATAACTCCTGGAGCATTTTAGTTAACTAAGTGTAGCTAGCAATAGGTGGACCAAAAATGCACATTATCTAGTTAACCAATTATAACTAATGATGGAGGACGCATAAGAGGTGTTCAGTTGAGTGTTAGTGGTCACCGGAGCTCATACTAACTCAGGTGATGAAATCAAGGCTAGTTAAATGATGGTAGGCTCCTAAATTATAGGAGAATAACTCAAGTGGGCCTAAAATCATGCATGAGGGCGCATTAACTCCTAAAAATAAGGAATAGGGCACATCTATGGATAATGAGGCTAATAATGACAAAAATAATAGTTTGAAGTGATCAAGATAGTTAGGAATATACACTAGGCGGTCAACTGATAATGGTATAAGCACTAGGAAATCAAATAAATGATTAAGGATAATGTCTAGATGGGTTAAATATTCCAAAAATTCTTGAAAAGAGACCTCTTTATTGATTTCCTATTTTGATTATAGACCATGAAATTAGGGGAAAAGGAAACCATTTGAATTATCTCTACTATGTTGTCTCTAGGATGATCCTTTAAAATATTATTGAAGTGACTAGTACTAACATCAAAGATACCCCTAAAACTATGAACTTGATCCCTTGATCATCCTTAATATTCCAAATGGTATTATATTTTTTCCTCATTTTCACACAGTTATGGAAAAATATTGTATTTTCATTCCCTTGATCAATCCATGTCACTCTACTTTTTTCCTCCATTTAGATTCTTCCCACTAAAGTATCTCTCTCTTAATCACTTTCTTCAGTTTGAGATTATCCATCTCAACCTCGTGAAAAATATCGTTCAAATTAGATTTAAAGAAATATGTTATATATTCTTCCAAAAGATCTGCTCCTATGAATAATTGAATTTTGGTCTTTCCCATATGATGGTATTTCCTTTTAATTCTCTCAAGGTTATCATTAAATAGAGACATTGGCGAAAATTCCATTTGTTTATCATAGTGTTTATGTTCATTAAAAACCACTTCTTTAAATTATGTATCTTTTAACCAAAATGAGTTGAACTTAAAAGGGCTTGGATGTTTTGGTGAAGGATCCCAAAATTGAATAAAGATAGGAAAATTATCCAATGGAACTCCTTCTCTAATCATTAGTCTTATATTACCTAATTTTTTGTCTATCTAATTAGCACACAAAACCATTTAACCTCTTAGAAATAACACCACTCCTTATGCTATTGTTTCTCAATGTCAAGTACACTATTAGTGCCTTTATATCACTTAGGCCACCTCATCAATTTATTAAAGAATTTAATTGATCAAGGTACCATTTCTATCAAATTTCCGTCACCCTTCACTTTTTTCCAAAATGAAGTTCATAACACCACCCACTATACCATTATCCTTTCTGACACATCAATTCCGAAAAAGGAGTTTCATAACACCTCTCAAGCCATTAAAGGACCTTAAACATTTTTAAAACTTAGAACATGGTTTAAGTTCTGATGAGAACAATTCTACATAAATTACATTCCAATTAAAATAAATATTCCTAAATTGGAGGATCTTGAACCAGCCCACAACCAACCCTGACCCCCACCCCACTCCATTTTCCTTCAAAATCAATTGCCTCAAAACTCCACCCAAGAAGTGTATCTTGTAAAAGAACCTTATCCTTATTGACATCCATATTAATTGATTGAATCAATAAAGAGTTGGGGTTATTTTTAGCAACAAGTATCTTCAAGGAATTTATTTTTTAGGTTCTCCCCATGCCCCTTATATCGTAAGAGAACACAATTGTCTTGAAACTTTAGAGTGGGATTTTCTTAATATAAGGGCCAAATAGATTGTTATTTACACTACAATGAAAATACCTTCCAGCAGAGCTTTTTGTGAAGTTTTTTAGTGTTAAAAGATTGGGAAAAGTTATAAGAAAAAACCTTCGCTAAAATAAAAAAAATGTAACAGATGGTTTGGCAAAGGTTGTAACGGTGCTTTTTGCGAAGGTTTTTTTCTAGTGCACATACATAGACAAAAAACACCAATGCTTTCCATTTATCTAATGCATCGAGGAATATTTTTTAAATGTGCCATACTAGTGCTTTACACTAAATTAATGCACCAGGGCATTCCATAGGTATTGTAACATCGATGATTTTTATCTCAAAGAGCACCGGTTCTTTCAATTTAAATGTGACATACGAGTGTTTCCCATTCATATAATGGGCCAATGCATTGTGCAAGGTTTATAGCACCCGCGGGTTAAGTTGGATTAGTGATGGATTATAGCATCGATGCTTATTTTTGTTTCCATATATAGGGACCCTTCCAAGGTCCTTGCTAAACTACCCTGTAAACATGTAGATATGCACAACATGCATGCTTCATAAAAGATATATCATAATTCTAAGCAACATAAATTTTTCTTTCTTTTTTCATACAAAAATCGTAGATACAAATACATATAACTCACAAATCTAGTTGATATATTTATTCATCATTAAACATAACCATTCGATAACACCAATTTGCATTTAAAATATTTATTTCCAAACCATAAATCTAATATTTCATACAAGATATATTTGAAATGAAATAGTGGAAATAAGTAAGTAAACATATAGGTACTTGACTTGTCAAATCCTGCGAGTTACCGAAGGTTGAAGTAGTTGTCGAAGATCCGCTGCAAGCTCCTTGTCTGAATTACCAATCTAGAAAGGTCCACTAGATTCCACCCTACCACACCCAACATGTACTCTTCTTCCCCTTGAACCCTTGAGTGACAATGGGGATGACAAATTGAAATCTAGAAAAAAATTCAGTATGCAAGATACTGCTATGGGGATCCCAACCCCTTCCATACCGAAGTGAATCACACCCTCCAACAAGCACCTGAAAAGTGCGGTAGAGCCTCTGTCATCCATAACTAGGGTTAAAAAAGATGAGAGCCTTATGAACTCTCCATCTCTTTATAACTTTTCGAAAACCCTTCATGCATCCATGTGTTCATTTGTGAATTACTTAATTTCTTTTAATTTCTCATTCACCCACCCAGTATCCTCTCTCTTTGTTTTTGTAATTGCTTTTATTTTAACTGAGATTTACTTTAGTTGAGTTCCTAGAATTTCTTAATTAAAGATTTCTTCAATGTTTTTAATTTTTAGTTTACAATTATTTATTTTGATCACTTTTATTTTTCACAAATTCATAATTAAAAATATTTAATTTGAGATTTTTTTTTAACAGAAACCGAGGAATAAGAATATTAAAGGGGCAGTGGATAGCCATTCAGTACAAAATTACAACAATAGGTAGATTCTAGTAGTAAAGAAGAAACTGAAACAAAATATGGCCAAAGAGAAGGCCTTCTAGATCTGCTGTAGTAGTTCCTATTCTGAATATTCACAGTTATAGTATATATTAAAATAAAATACTGATTTAAGACTATACAAAAAACATGAACTATTCAGGAGCCATTTAGGTTTTCCTGGAAACCCCATAGGCTGGGGGACTGAGACTTCTTCCATTCTTTGAGTGGTTGGTATTGGATTTCCCTAGACATGGATTCCTTGGTTCAACTACACTAAATTTTGAATATCTTCTTGCATACGATCAATCTTTCCCATCATCTCTTTCATGCCCATATCGTGGTCATCGATCCTTGAATTGTGGCAGTTGGTTTGGTAGGAGATATACCACACATCTTCCACTAGTTGCTTAACCTCATTAGCAGTCTCCTTGTTGTCAGTTATTCCAACAACAAAAAAATATTCTAAGCATTGAATGTTGACCTTTAAATCATCAAATCCTTCTTTGACAACCCTATGAACCGGGTCCATTCCTCTGCGCTTGTTGGAGGAGCTAGTCAATGAGTCGACTAATCGAATAGTCGACTAATTAGAGATTAGGTCGGCTACATAGAGTTGTGTTGGTTGACCGAACCGACAGGTAGTTATTTGTAACTGTTTGTAATAATATATATTAGGTTGTTGAGCCAGATGAGAACTTGGTTCAGTTTTTGTATATGTATGGACCCTCATGTGATAATATAATCTGTTACTTCCTTATAAATTCTTGTCTCTTGTGTTTGTTATGTTTACATGTTTCTATGTGTATTATTGGTAACCTTATGTGATATGTGAGATTACAACATTGGTTCCGTTGCCAGTAGTACATATACGGGCATAATGACCATATGCAGATGATATCAAAACAGGAGATTAAGAACTGGTGGGAGTGTAAGATAGCAAATTATTTGCAGAACTACGCAAGAAGAAACAGATTGACCATTTCTTAGGCAAAGGAGAAATTATTCACCGAAACACATGAGAAGTTTTTAGAATTGGTACCTCAGCTTTTAAAAAAAATTATGGATGAAAAATTTGAAAGTAGCTAAGGACCAAGAGCTATTGGAGAAACTGATTCGAGGTGGACGAACAAACTTGTTAGAGTGGTTTGAGAAGATCACAGACAAATTTTGTGAGGAACAAGCCATGGAAGAAAGAGTTTCGGTCGAAAGAATTGAGAAAAGGTTTTATACAGACGTCACCGAGCAGTTTCTCTGCTCCTCACTGACCCTTTTGTTCAAATTCCTAATAGAGAAGGGAGTGGGCCATATTGTAGAACCTCGTCCATCACTATGCAAACCGCCACCAAATTCTAACTGGGTGGAGGAACAAAAGAAGTGGGAAAAATTCATTGTCGAAAAGGAGTGGGAGTACTTCCTAAGAAAATAAACAGAACTATCCAAGCTTTCCAAAAGCGTCGGATAGGCTATGGGGGGGTAGCTGATCATGTGCTGGGGTAAAGTAAAAAGGATTCTAGTCGAATGAAGAAAATACCATCACCAGCAATGAAAAGTCAACCTAAAAAGGAAATCGAATGAACAGTGACACATAAAGGTACGTCAGATTTACAGAGAATAGAAAGAGAGAAGAGGCTGAAAAGAAGGGAAGAAAGAAGAGAACAGATTATAGTGCTGCAAAGAGGGATGCCTATTAGGGTGACAGACCAAGAAAGAGATCCTCTAGAGTCGGGTCATGACCAACAGGAAGAAGGTGTAGATGAAGAGGCATCACCCATGGACTAAGACTTATAGATAGAGCAGCGAGAAGCTCTTTAACTAGAAATTCCCCAGGAGGTAAGACCTCTCTCTCCTATAGATCTGAGTACTGGAATTCAGGCCATTATCGAAGAAGACCTGCGACTAAGAGCTGGTGAGTTCGGTATATGGAGCTGACTAGACGACGAGGTAAACAATGATAATCATCTAGTAATCTGTCTATCGGAGGAAGGAAATTGGGTAACACTTCAGGCATACCCTTCCAACTGAAGTATCCACTTACTCTACCCCACACATGAAGGAGCACCCCTCATGCCAAACACAAATTTGAAAAATTTAGAAGTCTGACCTGCATACAAATCAATGCAGTTGGACATTGACAGAAGAGATCGACCTGAACCGACTGCTTGTCGGAGAAGAAATGACAAAAAAATGACCAACGATAACGAAAGTTCCATTGACAACAACTCTGAACAACGAGACAAACAAAACATCCCACTACCCCCACCACCTCCACCATTGCCACCTCCTGAAGAAGACAATGAGAGAAATACCGACATGGGTCACGAATCAACACATATCTCTCTATATGAGGGTGACGAAGACCCTAGACAACATTGGTTCATCTGTGAGTCAATATGGGAGACAAATCAAGTGACGGTCGAAAAACGACAGATGGCACAGTTCGTTGGTGCTTTATGGAAAATAGCACTAACTTGGTATATGAACTATATCGAGAGAACTCCCCAAGAATCCAAAGCAAACATTAAAGAACAATTCTTGTATTTATTTAAAACCCCGGATGCAAAACATCTGGCAGCCAAAAAGATGAAAACAACATCTCAGAAACCAGCAGAGTCTGTCTAGGAATATGACAAACGATGGAAAGACCTCCTCAGCCAACTAGAGTATGTAATTGATGAAAAATTATTAATTCAGGGGTTTCTTGTAGGTCTATCACAGAAAATACGGTGGCACATAATCTTGGAGTCATTTAAAACATATGAAGACACACTTACCAAAGCTCTGCAAGTAGAGATGGATGAAGATTTCCCAGCATATCCCATTGATACTAGACTGGAAGAACAACTAGAAATCATGTAGAAATCTTTGAAAGAGATGAACCTCAAGAATCAGGATGTCTAGTGTAGAAAATTCTCCACGGCCAGACACACGAAAGATAACTATCGACAAGACGTTTGGTTTATTAAGACGAAATGCTTCTACGACATTTGCCAGGAACATGGAGAACATACAACGAAATATTTCCCATATAACATGAAAAATGGAAAAGCATCTTGGTGTGTAATATGTGAGGTAAAAAGTCACGCAATAGCTGACTGCCACCTAAATTTAAAGAATCGACAAAATTACCAAGTAGTCTACCAAACGAACGCAGTCATGTAGAATAATGATAACACCCAGAGAAGTAATGATCAAAATGAGCCAAATAATCAAAGATATGAAGGCCTTCGACATGAGCACCAGTTCGACAACCGTCATGGAGGATATGGAGGTCGAGGGCGATTTTCTGGAAATTGCAACAATCGATCACGATGACCCATCCAGTGTTTTACATGCTATAAAGAAGGCCATCGCTACACAGACTGTCCATACAAGGATAGAACTGATCTAAAGTTTTGTACTAGCTGTGGTGTGGGTGATCACTCATTAGAGGATTGCCCCACCATGATTGATAAGATTAATAAATAGAAAAATGTAAATGTCTTGTCGTGTGTTCAAAAACATGATGTAATGAATACAAAGAACCTGCACATAGTAACCCGACAAGGGACAAAAAATGGAAATGATAATCCACGTATAAGTAAAATAAAAAAAAATAATGATTATCTCAACTCGATTGAACAAAAACAATTATATAACGACGCGACGAATATGTTTAAAGAATTTTCTAGGCAGGAAGAAGTCAATGATAGTCGACAAAACATAGTTAAAGCATTAAGACGCTTAGTACATGATGATAAATCAATATCTCAATTCGTTGACTTCTGGTATAGTATGAAGCACTATAATGATACAGAAAAACAAACCAAAAACATATGCAGTCTAAACCAAAAAGACAAGAGTGATGCCGACCCACTTGTCGATCTTTAAATCGAAGGATACCATGTTCGACAAGTTGTACTCGACTTCGGTTCACAAGTAAATATTATGACTCATGACACTTGGGAACAGTTGGGTAGACCTCGGCTATATGAGTCAGGCATATACCTCAAGTTAGGCAACCAAGGACTGATCGAACCTATTGGGGTTTGGAGAAATGTCGATACGACAATAAAAGGCATATCGACTAAAGTCGACTTTGAAATTATCGACCCCAAAGAAGGATCCAGCTCCTTCCCAACCTTGGTAGGTCAACCATGGGGAAGAAAAATGAAAGCATCAATATCTCTAGACAAAGAAAGGATAGAATTAAAAGTAAATGGACAGAAAGTTATAGTCCCTATTCATCCTTCCCAAGGAGAACCTTGGATAGAACCCATTGATGAAGAAGTTGACATTCAACAATTATACCAAATTCAAAATAACGAAGACTACACTGAACCCAATATCTATGGTGAGCTTCACTTAGGCAACCAAGACTCAGTGGGATATAATTCAGATGTAGAATTATACAATTGGAAAGTCAAAAACTACGAGACCCAAGCAAGAGGTTGTTGGACCATTCAAGCTATACAGAAGAAACTAGTCCATCAATGTTTCTCAGTCTCCATCATTCCAAAAATATTCGAAAATAAAACCAGGGAATACCCTACCTTAACCCCAACAAATATAAGTATCAAACAAATCCCAAGGTATAAAGAAAGAGAATCCCCAGTTCTGCATATAGAACAAGTCTCTAAAAACATAGGTGAACATGGCCAACTACAAAGCCTGGTAGAAACCTTTACAGGCCAAGCTACTCGATGGTGTGACACCCATCAATCAAGATTGCAGACTTGGACAACAACTTCGACTTACTTCATAGAAATATTCGGAGGAAGGAAGCTAACCAAACATGCGCAAATACCTATCTTCATCCAAGGGCAAGACCTAGAGGAGCACATAAGAACATGCGAAAAAGAATGGAGAAGACTTGGTTATAAAGATGAACATACATGGCCACACATGTTTCCCTCGATGCTAGCCGACTTACCAAATAAATGGTATAAAATGGAAGAAGCATGAGGTGAAGCATTTCAATGGAACAAACTTAGAGAGAACTTCACTAAGGACTTCAGTTTTATACCGCAAAACGAAAAGTTAGTCGAAACTGCAAAGCAGATAAAAACATTCATAGAACCGACCAGGAACAACAGTATGATAGAAACTATGATCGACCGACAATACCATGCAATAACATGCAAACCAATATAATACCACAGTTGACAAGACTGCAAATGGAAAACAGAAATCCGAAAGGGAAAATATTTCGATGGAAATCATATCACTTAGAAACAACAAAACCAATTCGCATAGTACTTAAAGTTGACACAACAAACAAAGAATATACCGACTGAATGACCGCAACATACTTCCCTGCTACATTCTCACAACTCAAAGAAGGGAGTCAACCGATCAATGAAGCCAAAGCACCATAATGGTTGGATGCCAAAGTTAAAACTAAAGAGTTTGACATATCAAATGATGAACGACCAAAAATGGCAAAAATTGGTGATTACTGGAGCGAAGAGAAAACGACCGAAATAGTAAACCTACTGAAAGAATTCTAGGATGTCTTTTCTAGAGACTATAAAGATCTCAAAGGGCTAGTCCATGAAATGGGAGAAATGAAGATTGACATCAAGCCCGATGCCCGACCTGTAAAGAAAAGGCCATACAAATTAGCTCATAAATATAAAGAGATAGTCAAGAAAGAGATCAATAATATGCTCACAGCAGGAATTATCTACCCTATTGATCAATCAGAATGGGAAATCTCGATGGTCGTCCAACCAAAGAAACATGACCTGACGAAACTGAGGATCTGTGTTGATTTCAGAGAATTAAACAAAGTCACTCTAACAGACCCATTCCCAACACCATACGCAGATGAAATCTTAAATGAAGTTGCAAGACATGAATGTTACTCGTTTACAGACAGATTCTCAGGGTATAACCAAGTACCAATAGCTAAAGAAGATAAAAAAAAGACGACATTCGTATGTGAATTCGGCTCATTCTCCTACAAAGTTATTCCTTTTGGTCTAAAAAATGCACCTGCAGTATTTTCGAGAATCGTTGTCAAAACATTTCAAGAATATATCTACAAAACAATGGCAATATATTTTGATGATTGGATGATCTACTTCATGTTGAAAGATCACTGCAAATGGCTAAGGCTCATGCTAGAACGATGTCGAAAAATTCAATTACCTCTCAACATAAGGAAATGCATCTTCTTAACCCCTATAGGAATACTACTATGGCACATCGTATGCAAATAAGGCATCAAGGTTGAATTTGCAAAGATAAAAATTAACCTTGACTTGAAACCACCAGTGATTCCAAAACAAGTCAGGGTATTGCTGGGACACACGGTATATTACAGAAAATTTATTAGATACTACTCATATACGACCTATCCATTAGAATAAATATTAAGAGAAGATCAAGAGTTCGACTAGACAAATGAATGTAATATATCATTTGACACATTAAAAAGGAAACTAGTCGAAGCACCTATCCTCAGATATCAGAATTGGTCGATCGAATTCCATGTACATATCGATGCATCAGGCCTAGAAATAGGCATGATCTTAACACAACCAGGGGACGATGGAATGGATTACCCTATAGTATATAGCAACAGAAAACTAAACAAGGCAGAAATAAACTATTTGACAACAGAGAGGGAAGCATTAGGAATGGTATTTGCACTATAAAAGTACCGACATTACCTACTAGCCAATCCTTTTATTTTCTATACAAACCACCAAGAATTGAAATACCTCGTAAACAAACCTTTGCACCATGGGAGGATTTGTCGCTGGCTACTACTATTCCAAGAATTTGAATTCAAAGTTGTCATTAGACCAAGGAAATTAAATGTTGGACCTGACCACCTGTCGAGAATCGACACGGGAGAGGACCCGACAGGAGTCGAAGATGACCTACCAGATGCACACTTATTTCAAGTAGAATCTGTCCAGGCAGAATTGGAGGAAATAACTCAATTCTTAGAAAATGGTCAAGCACCAGAGGGCATGAGCACGAAAAAGAAACAAATCTTAGCTATGAAGGCTGCACCATATAGCCTCATAAATGGATTTTTATATAAAATGGGCTTAGACGACATCCTCCGATGATGTGTGTTAGAACACGAAAGAGATAATATCATGCATGAAGCACACTATGGACCGGTGGGAGGAAATGTTCAAGCAGACACAACTGCCAAGAAAATCCAACAGTCAGGGCTATGGTGGCCGACATTGTACAAGGATTGCAAAAATTTTGTTAGCCAATGAGACCGATGCCAATGACTGGGTCGACCTCTACCTAGTACATAAATTACCTTGATATCAGTAAACCCAAGTTTGACATTTGAAATTTGGGCCATCGACTTCATAGGACCATTCCCAATACCAACAAAAAGAACAGGTGCAAGATATATAATAACTGCAGTAGAGTATGTAACCAAATGGGTGGAGGTAGAACCTGTCAAAACATGTTCTAGTGAAATAGCTGTTAATTTTATCTATGAAAACATAATTACTAGATTTGGATGCCCACTAACCTTAATAAGTGACCAAGGATCACTCTTCATTAACAAAACCATCAAAACACTAACAGACCAGTTCAAAATTGACCACCGACATAGTACAACTTATCATCCTCAGTCGAATGGAGCAATAGAGGAATTCAACAAAACATTAACGAGGGGTTTAACAAAAACCTGCAACACCAACAAGGATGACTGGGACAAAAAAATCCCTGTAGTATTATGGGCTTAGAGGACAACATACAAACACTTGATCGACCAAACACCGTTCCGACTTGTCTATGGCCAAGAAGCAGTCATTCCACTACATTTCTGACAAAAAACACCTATCATAGCAGATATCTTATACATCGATGTCGAAGACGGAAGGAAGGATCAATTGATGCAAGTAAGAAAGCTAGAGGAACACTGACTGCTTGCTTTACAACATCAAGAAATTCAAAAACAACAGCAGAAGGTTTGGCATGAATGCAATATCAAAAACAAAAATTTGTCAGTAGGAGATCTTGCTCTGCTATATAATAGTCGAGTGAAAGGAAAACCCAAAAATATATACATAGAATGGATGGGACCTTATGTTGTCAAAGAAATTCATGCCAACGGATTAGTCCGACTAAGGATGTTACAAGGCATAATATTTCGAAAACTTGTTAATGGTGCCCGACTAAAATGGTACAAAAATTAAGCAAATCCAATATATATATATATATATATGTATATATGTATGTATGTATGTATGTATGTATGTATGTATGTATATATATAATAACCATAACTGTTCAGAAAAACCTATAAAAATCTAAAAATCCCAAAAGCAACAAACATAGCCAACACCAATAAGCCAAAATGACAGGAAACTTCGAAAGATATACTAGAATTCTCTTCGACAACCAACACCCCTCCCATCGACATACCACCATCGACCACCCGCATGATCGACACCGATTGACGACTCCAAAGGTCAAATCAAGCCTTCATGACTATGGTCAGAAGGAGTCCCAAAATCAGGATGCATTTAACAAAAACTCAATAGACCGTCCTGGGCCATCATTTCCACCATTAATACCTCCATAGACAAAATCATCATCCACCCCACCTATAAATACCATGCTAAAGAAAGATCCTTTACCGCATTTTGAAGAAATAGAGCAACCAAGTATTTAGAAATTTGAGAGTAGAAACCTTGTAAAGAAATCCGACCAAGAGACCGACAAAATGGCCCCCAAGCAAACCATAGCCGCAGCTACCAAAACAAAAGAGCTAGGATCTGCTAAAACCCCACTTGTAAGGAGATTAAGAAACATTAAAAACACAAAGGTACAAGAAACTACATTGGCAAAAACTTGGGTAGGAATCAAAGAATGGGCCTATGTGGATAAGAAAATGACACAGGAAGCAGAGAAAATAAGCCACAACACCATTATGAGTTACATGAATACTATTAGAATAATCAACCCATAGTTTACTACCTTAGACATTAATTTAATTATTTTTGTCTTATTTGCCTAGTTCATGTGTCCCACCTTGTGCAAGTTGTCATTTACCTATCCATAGTGGTCAAACTTGCCATCTTTGACTCCTGTAGTTCTTGGGAAACCTCAAGGAGTCAAATCTGCTTTATTCCTGGCCTCCTAAGCGCCCTTCTGCTTTTTCTGCTTTATTGCCTGCTTTTTCAGTGTTTTAAGGCAAAAGGAAAAGCTTGACTAGGTGAGGTTGACTAGTTTTTTGTCCTACACATCCTCCTCTCTTTTCTCCTTGGAAAAGCATGTATGAGTTGTCATTCCATCACTCTTTAGCTTTCCTAAGCCATTTTTCTAATTCATGAGCTCCATGACAGATTTGGGATCAACTTTTTACACCTATGGGGGATTTGCTTAATTTTAGTAAGCCTGCTTTATGCTAGATTCAAATTGCTCCTCATGCATTTGAATCCCTGATGTATTTTATTTATTCAACAACCTATTATGTTACAGGGTTGGCTATTGTACACTGAGTTAATACAGTTTAGTGTTCAGCTCCAATTTCAGTCTCTTTTGTGAGTGATTTTGCATGATCAATTGTTAATTGTTGTGAGTAAAATTAATCTACCACTGGGTTCAATTTCCACATGGTATCAGAGCCATTTTAGATCGATTTCTCTCCTTCAAATTTGTTTTGCAGGTTCGACATCAGTGATTGGGAGCCTTCTACTGACAGCTGGGACATATTTTCTAAGCTATGGATCAATCACAGAAAACTATCTTGACTCCGTTCAATTTCTTTGAATGGAAAGCAGAGATGGAGATACTGTTGAGAGCGAAAGGCCTCTATAGGGTGACTATGGAAACATAAGCAGAGCCCAATGCAGCTGCAGAGAAGATAAAATGGCACAACAGGAGGGATGAGGCCTATGGTCTCCTGTGTCTGAGTATTTCTAGAGACCTCCTTTTCCATCTTGATGGATTGACATCACCGAATGAAGTATGGGAGAAGCTTTCTAATATTTTTGGAAAGACATATGAGATGAGGGGACATAAAATCGAAAATGAGCTGATTTCTCTGAGTCCAAATAGATTTGAATCCATGCAGCTATATTTCTCCAAGTTCAAAGCACTAGTTTTGCAGCTGAAACAATGTGGGATTGAAAAGAAGGATGATCAGCTCATCCTGGCCATTCTCTCGAAGCTAGGCCCTGACTATTCAGTTTTTGTTTCGACCTTCTATCCCACAAAACTGACAGCTCGAACCTGGAAGATGCCTAGCCTTGCAGATTTCATGGAATCTCTCACACAAGAACAGGACAAGCTGGTGATGATGGGCACCATCAAACCATCCAAAGATCAAGCTTTGATTGATGGAGATTCGAAGGTGGATTCAAAAAGCAAAAAGAAAGCTAAAAAGCCACCTAACCAAAAGAGAGACAAGAAACAGTCTCCAGAGGAGCCACAAGGTTCCAAGAAGAACTACCAGAAGAAGAAAAACAAAGGAGAAATGAGCAAGTGCGCATACTGCAATAAGGGAAATTACACTGAAAGCTCTTGTATGAAGAAGAAAATAGACATGCTGACCCAACTCCTGGAGAAGAATGTCATCTCCCTTCCAGATAGCTCAAAGAAGAGAGAAGGAGGATCAAGTTCAGATGACATAGAGAGAGTTCATGCATTGGTTGCTGGCACATCAAGCTCACCCAGTTTTATCATTGATTCTGGAGCTTCAAGACACATGGTTTAGACCAAGGAGGCCTTCTCCTCACTTGACATGTCGAAAGGACCACCTATAGTACTGGGAGATGACTCTCTCACTGAAATTTCGGGCAAAGGGAGGATTGATCTTGATCATGGTCAGTTCAGCAATGTCTTGTATGTGCCTGGTCTTGCCTCCAACCTCTTGTCAGTGTACCAGATGACCCACACTGGGTCTCCTAAGAAAGTCATATTCTCCCCTGATGAAGTTGAGATCACAGAGATCTCAAGTGGTAGAGTCATTGCAAAAGGAGTTGCAAATCATGCTCAAAAGGTATACATGTTCTCACACGTCCTACCCTACTCAAACCCCTCTGCTCTTCTGATTCATGCTAATGAGGCTAGCAATATTTGGTATGAAATATTTGGCCACCTAAATTACAAGTATCTTTCTGATCTTAGTGAAAAAGAGATGGTCATAGGGTTGCCCAAGATAAAATTTTCCAAAGGAGTCTGCCAAGGTTGTATCCTAGGAAAACACCCAGAGCATAAATTTGAGAGAGCTAGTCATGAGAGAATCTCTGCACCCCTCGAGCTGATCCACAGTGATGTTTCTGGCCCATTTCCTCATATGTCCATGAGTTAGGCCAAATATGCATTGACCTTCATTGATGACTTTTCCAGGTATTGCTAGGTTTACTTCCTGAAACACAAGTCTGAAGTTTTTGGCCTATTCAAAGTCTTTAAGGCTTTGGTTGAGAACCAGTCTGGAAGGAAACTCAAGGTCCTAAGATCTGACAATGGTGGTGAGTATGTCAAGTCTAAGTTTATTAATTATTGTGCAGATGGAGGTATTTAGATGTAGCATTCTATCCCTTACACACCACAGCAAAATGGTGTTGCTGAGAGGAAGAACAGATCACTGAAGGAGATGGCAACATGCATGATGGAGGCCAAAAATTTGCCACCAAAGTACTAGGCCGAAGCTATCAACTATGTAGCCTATATTCAGAATAGGGTGCCTCATAAACAACTTGATGGTATGACTCCCTTCGAAGCATGGAGTGGGCACAAGCCAGATGTGACCCATTTCAGGATTTTTGGCTCAAAGGCTTGGGCTAGAATTCCACCAGAGAAGAGGAAGGATTTGCAGCCCCAAAGCCAAGAGTGTCTTTTTGTTGGATACTCTGAAGATTCAAAAGGGTACAAACTGATAAATTTTAGCACAAACAAAGCCTTCATCGAAAGGTGTGTTCAGTTTGAAGAAGAACCCCTTGCAGCAGTGGAAGTTGGAGAAGCCTCTTCTCCACTTGAACCTTAGGAAGTAAGTAAATATTTTGTTGAACATGCTGATTCTGATTTGTCTGATGGATATGAGTTTATTGCAGACCCTAAGAGCCCTACAAGGCCAAAATGGGCAGCCAAGACACTACATGTAGCAGGAGAGCTAGCTGGGGATCCCAATGACCCAAGGAGGACTAGATCTCAATTTGAGAGTGGTCTGTGCATGAAGGATCCTATGTTTGCTGAAAAATGATATTTGATGGTGGATTCTGATCCTCAAACATATGAAGAAGCAACAGGAGATCCAAGATGGCAAACAGCCATGAAGGAGGAGTTCAACTCACTCCAGAAGAGCAACACATGGGAGCTAGTGGATCTTCCTCCAGGAAGAAAGTTAGTCCAGTGTAAGTGGGTCTATAAGACCAAATTTGCTGCTGATGGTTCACCACTAAAGTACAAGGCTAGATTGGTAGCCAAGGGCTACTCACAGGTTCATGGCATAGATTACAATGAGACTTTTTCCCCAGTGGCAAAGATGGATTCCATCAAGCTAGCCTTAGTCATTGCAGCCTCAAGGCAATGGGAGGTACATCACATGGATGTAAAATGTGTCTTCCTGAATGGAGATATCACTGAAGAGATATATATGCAGCAGCATCAAGGTTTTGCTACTAACCCTTCTCTTGTGTGCAGGTTGAGAAAGTCATTGTATGGGCTAAAGCAAGCCCCGAGGGCTTGGTATGCCAAGATCGATAGCTTCTTGCTATCACTGAATTTTGTTCGGTGCAAATCAGAGCCAAATGTCTATTTGAAGTTAGTTAATGGTTCATTAATAAACATTGTGTTATATGTTGATGACCTCCTCATTACAGGAAGCTCAAAGGATGAGATTGCTTCCTTAAAGGGTGCTATGAACCAAGCCTTCTCCATGACAGATTTGGGGCTCTTAAGTCAATTTTTGGGGCTTGAGATTGCTCAAACCAAAGCTGGAATCAAGGTGCACCAGTCCAAATATGCCTTGGAATTGTTGAACAAATTCAGAATGAAGGATTGCAAAGCAAGCAAAACTCCTTTCCTTTCAGGAGTGAAGCTGGAAGAAGCTGATTCTTCACCTATGGTAAACAATACACTGTATAGGCAATTGATTGGATGTTTATTGTATCTGACACACACTAGACCTGATATTTCTTATGCAGTAAGTGTGGCTTCTAGATACATGGATCAGCCTCATGAGATACATTGGAAAGCAGCCAAAAGGATCCTTAACTTTGTTCAGGGAACAAGGACACATGGGATCTTCTACAAAGCAAAATCTGATCTTGATTTGACTGGATTTACTGACAGTGATTTGGCAGGTGATAGAACAGACAGAAAGTCCACATTAGGATATTTGTTCATGCTTGCAGAAGGGCCAATCAGCTGGTCAAGCAAGAAACAGAGTGCCATTGCACTCTCATCTATAGATCAAGCAGAGTACAGAGGAGTTGTTAATGCAACAACTCAATGTTTATGGTTGCAGGGTTTACTTGGAGAGTGTGGTTTCGAATCAGAGTACTCAACTACCATCTACTGTGATAACCAGAGTACCATTCGAATCTGTAAAGATCCTGTTATCTTTAGTGTTGTTCCTAGTGTGTATTTTTAAATTTTTGATTACCCTTGGTTTTTATTGTTTTAATTTTGCTGTGTTTTATATTTTATGTTTGATTTCTCACCATTAGGGTTCCTTTTGTTACCTTAAATCATCAAAGTCTCTACTCATTGATTATGAACCTATGAATCCGCAAAAGAGCATGTGTTACAGGGTGAAATTCTTACCACTGGCAGCATTGGTCCAAACTGGCAGTATTTTAATGACAGAATATTCAAATGTGGCTATGGCTCCTGGTGTTGGCAGCTGCTGTTTATGGTGGGGAAAAATCTAGAAGGAAAAGACATGTGATGACCAACAAAGCAGCATTGGTTGGCCAAATTGTAGTAGTATTATATGGAATATGGCTTGTGTTTAAAGTGAAGATAAAATAAATGACATTTGCAAGGAAGTGGTGCGCCGAAATTGCAGAGCCATACTCCTCCACGATGTGATTGCAAGGAGTTTCTAGTGCCAATACCGAGTGCATCAAAGTGCCTTTCTAAGGAGATCAGTCAGGGTGCTAAATTTCAAGCATGGGAGATTAAACGAGCGTCTTGGTGCAGAGGCAAGTGTGGTCATAGGATAATGTTTCTCATCCGAATGTCAAAGACCTGATTCCAAGATGAGTTCAAATGTCAGATACTAACATGCAGGTGTCAATGGTTTAAGGAATGTGATCTCAAGTTCCAGGTGTGCACTCATAAATTCGTCCCAGTTTAAATGTGAAGCGCGCCCAAAACTCAAAATTGAGCGCCAACAACAAGAGTGAAAAAACCCTCAACACTGGAGGATGTAGCTGTGGCAGCAAGAGGCGGCATGGAAACCTTACGCCCTGTACTACAGTGAATCTATATGACTAGAGCGACAGCTTATAAAGATGCTCTTAAAATTTTTATTCAAGGTTATCAAGAAGGTATATCAGAAATAATAGCTTTCAAAGAATCTCTGAAATCAGCTGTACATGAAGAAGGTAGGAATTGAACAACATAAGAAAAGAAAGAAGACAAGCGAGAGCAATGAAACTTAAGTGTTGTATGTTGCAGCAAATAGTTTGGCTTATTTATTGAGTTTTTAGACAGAGTGGAATTGAAATACTTAATCCCTTGAAAGAACTTCTTGTAATAAGATTATTTTCAATTCCACTAGTCGACTCAAGAGCAAAACAAATTGACAAAGTGGTGTCCAGATGTGAAATACTTGACAGCACTCATGAATGTATCCAAGTGTAAGGAGCCGAGACAGGCATTTGCGATGGAGAAGATCGTATTCACAAGAGTTAAAGGGTTTTAATTAGTTCAAAGATCACAAAGACATTACGCTTGCACTTGGGCAGGCAATGTCCACGACATCAATGGAGCAATTATATCCCATGGACAACACATTCAACGAACAAATGGCAGAGTATTGGTCAAATATTATTCCTGGAGGTGGGCATCTAAAGACCAAAAACAGAGGATAGAGCTTATCGTTTTCAGATTATCGGGGATTAGTTAACATCTTCGTAGCAGCAAAGAGCATTTAAATGGATAGGTGGCAGAACATTTCTAGGCATAAAATCCAAGCGTGAAGTGCAAACCAAGCCACATGGAAGGGAAGCTTACGGGGAATGAAATTTGCGATTTTCCTAACAATTAGTCAAAGCTTTGAGTTTCCAGATGGCAAGGGCGTCGAAGCAAGTAGTTCCCAAGAATTTCATCGATATCTTTGGCATCATTTTAGCATTAAAAACAGAATACAGAGTATTTTGTGAACTTATTCAGGTTGGTTCCATAAACTTCTACATTGAGTCCCAGATCCTGGTAGAGACTCAAACACATCCACGAGCATCTACAACTATTTCAGACTTATTTCCTAGAATCAAATTAGTTCCTAAATTCTTGGAATATTAAGCTGTTCCAGCTCATCTTATTGTTATTTTTAGCAATGGAATTTTTTGTAATCGAGCTCACCCAGGAGGATTGGGAGCTCAATAAAATAAAAACTCTATATATTGTAATGGGTAGAGGTCCCAGCCAGAGGCTCGAGAGAAAAGAAAGAGTGCTTCTTTTCGGGAGAGCACAGGGGACTATGGGGTTGGTAGTTTTTGGGAAATGATGCTGGATGAATTGTAAACATATCTGTATAGCATAAAGCTCCTTGCAGCTTCACAGGTTCTAGTTTTGAATGAAATATAATGATGATTTGTTTCTGTATTGCATGAATTATTTCTCTGGTAATTATTTTACATATATGGTCATTCACAATCCATTATTGTAATTCTTATCAAGGGAAACAATTATCTTTAAACATTTATACACAGTAACAGTTTCACTTTATGTTATCAGGATCATAGAATCCTTTTTATTGAATGCTGTATTGTATTTTTATGTTATATGGTCTTTATTGTTTGTCTTGCAGCCCTCATTGATTTACCAGCCTATCCTATGCTCTGAGCTTCTTATGAATACTTGTATTTATCCATATGTTATATACCAGCTTTGTTCATTGTAAAGTGTGTGATGGTTTTGATTTCAATCCTGTAAACTGTATAAACAAGTGATATCAGCCTAGTGTCCTTTTAGTACTGTAGGTTTCTACTAGCCCTGGTTTGATACCAGCTTCTATTTTGACTTTGATTTCATTTGATTTGATCATTTTCAAACTAAGATTTCCTTAAGATTCGATCCTGTAGTCTAGGTCCAACTTTAGGGATAACAGATCCAGTTTAGAAGCAGAGAACCAAACACATTGAGATCCATATGCACTACATCAGAGAGCTTGTGCATGATGGCACCATTCACCTACTCTTCTTTTCATCTTCAGAACAAGTAGCTGATATCTTCACCAAAGCATTTTGTGAGAAGACCTTCAGCAATCTCAAATCACTGCTGGGGATTTCTGATCATGCTGTGAAGCATGAGTGAAGACAAGATTTCCAAATTTTGTTTTACAGTCCATGTTTAAGGGAGGATTTTCCCAAGTTGGTTTTTCCTCTTTCCTTGTTTAAATGGACATGCACTATGTAAAGGGTGACTAAGATTTGTTGCTAGGCCCCATAATTTTATGATATATTACTCATAAGTTAGGCTTAAGGGGGGGTGTTAGAATAATCAACCCATAGTTTACTACCTTAGACATTAATTTAATTATTTTTGTCTTATTTGCCTAGTTCATGTGTCCCACCTTGTGCAAGTTTTCATTTACCTATCCATAGTGGTCAAACTTGCCTTATTTGACCCATATAGCACTTGGGAAACCTCAAGGAATCAAATCTGCTTTATTCTTGGCCTCCTAAGCGCCCTTCTGCTTTTTCTGCTTTATTGCCTGCTTTTTCAGTGTTTTAAGGCAAAAGGAAAAGCTTGACTAGGTGAGGTTGACTAGTTTTTTGTCCTACACATCCTCCTCTCTTTTCTCCTTGGAAAAGCATGTATGAGTTGTCATTCCATCACTCTTTAGCTTTCCTAAGCCATTTTTCTAATTCGTGAGATCCATGACAGATTTGGGATCAAATTTTTACACATATGGGGGATTTGCTTAATTTTAGTAAGCCTGCTTTATGCTAGATTCGAATTGCTCCTCATGCATTTGAATCCCTGATGTATTTTATTTATTCAGCAACCTATTATGTTACAGGGTTGGCTATTGTACACTGATTTAATACAGTTTAGTGTTCAGCTCCAATTTCAGTCTCTTTTGTGAGTGATTTTGCATGATCAATTGTTAATTGTTGTGAGTAAAATTAATCTATCATTGGGTTCAATTTCCACAAATACACCTTTCATGGAAAGTTTTGGTAGAAAAAAATAAACAACTGTAAAATTGATCATCAACCGGTATCACAATGGAAAATTCTACTTCGACAGACCAGTAGAAATTTCCAGCGAGGTCATATACAAGCTTACCGGTCTCTTAAACCAAGGCGACCATGTTCCTATTAGCATAAAAGAAGGATTGGTAGAACGACTAACATGAACACCATCAGGGAAGAACTGAAAAGGGATAATGATCAGTCAAATACAAGCTCGGACACCGCAAATAATGGCCAAAATCATAGCGACAGGACTCACCCCTACAGGTCGAGTGAGTGATCTGAAGCTAGATATGCTGGAAGCAGTTAAAACAATAGTAGACACAGGAAATTTTTTATCGTTGGGTTTAGTATGTCATCGACATGCTCAAGACCATATGTGAGAAATGCTAGGAGTTGACTAGAATTACCAGGTTTCCACCACTGATAATTTGGATAGCCATGTACCACTTATGTCCAGTCGAAGATAAGTAGTTCCAAGAACCTGGAAAATATCACATGTGGAGGTTCAAACTGTTTTCATAGAATGGAACGCTGAAAGAACTGGAAAATGGCAAAGTAATGCTGGAAAATTGGTTCCAGACTCTAAAAGTTCAGACAACTAGATGGAGGGTGCCTTAGGACATCTAAAGAAGTCTACCAAAAACTACACATATTCAACTAGAACTCGACTACACTGCAGTCTGGTACATGCAGGGGGGAAAAGAAAAAGCAAAACCTCTCAACTATTATCCAATAGTCGAGGATATTTTACAAGAACTAGCTCGACAATCCAATACCAAGCTGTTGATACCAGGAACGGATAAAGAAATAAATCAACCAATTGAAGAACCCTTGATCGACCAGGAAAAAGAGGAGGATTATGAACTCCGCTTATATATCAGTACTTTCATGTCGGAGGATATACTGACAGAAGATACCGACAAACTCCAACGGACGATTAACCCACAACCTCTCCAAATTGAAATTGCACCAACTGAACACCAAGTGGCCGTGCCTATAGAACAAAGTACCATCCCGACTCATCATCAGGAGGGAGGAGAGGAAATAGAAGAAGACATCGAATCAGATAATCCAGAGTATGCTATGACAAAAGAAAACCTAAAGAAAAGAGGAAAAGAAATAGCAGCCTCAAGGAAAAAGAAAACAAATTAGGGAAAAGGGAAGGGGAAGTGTCAGCTTATCCTGTCCGAATCAGAAGACAAAGAAGAAATGTTGGATATTGCTGTTGACATCATAGAATATGCCGCAACAAACAAAATATCAGTCGAGACATAGTTTAAGTGGTTTTTCGACACAGAAAGAAACAAGGAAGACCGAAAAAGGTAAAAACTACAAACCCTGTAGTCGATGAGAATATTGTTGACTTAGTCTCTACCCTTCCACCCCCATCCCCATCCTAGATCACACAAGGAGATACCCCACAGCTACCCACCATAAGCCTTGTTGACATCTGTAATAATGTCATGCTGGAAACTCTAAAAGAATGGTTCGACTAGGATGGAAACTTCCAGGCATTCATTGAAAAGCTCCCTAATTATTTACATCTGCCCAAAAATTGCCACAAAATCTCCGTTAATCGAGTCTAGCTTAGCACACCAAACCTTCTCACAACAGATAGGCCGAATACCCCAGAAACCAAGATCTATGGGAACTATCAAATCCATATTCTTAAGGAACCCCGATAAGACATATCAAGTTGTTACAAGCCACACTTCATCATTTACCCCATCAGATATCTCCCATCCCTTACCAGCCAATGAACTAGTAAGAGACTTGGAAGAAGATAACTAGGAAGATATTTTAGCAATCAACCAGGTGATCGACAACCTACTCTTTGATGACCCAGCCAATTCACCACCAGAAGTCGAATATCCATTGTCGGCTGCAAATATCCCAACTACACCAATTACACTATACCATTCACCATCTCCATGACCACCTCCCAATCTAGAACCTTTGCCAAACCATGAACCACCTATTTAAACTCCCCCAGATACAAACTGAGCTGCAAGTTCTATCCAAGAAACTCAACCAAGAATTCCACCAGCCAATAAAGATCAGCAGCCATGAGACCAGCCATAGGGAAATCAACCACTTACAGAACCACAGGGAGAACGACAGACAGACCAACATAGACAAAAAATAAAAAGAAAAGACAAAAAAAGAAAGAACACCACAAAGAACAAAGGCCAACAGTAATCCACCTCAACCAACTTGGATCAACTACTGCAGTTGACACAACGAAACTAAGAGATGGAGAGTGGGGTCAAATCCTAGAAGCTCTCGCCACAGAAGGAACAACAAGAAACCAGACTAGACGAGAGCAGCTCGATAGCACTAAGAAAGAACAAATTGAATTTCTGACAAAATGTAGGAGTTTGATTCAAACAGTAATATTGGGACCAGTAGAGGCCGACACTGACAAGCCGCTGGAAAAAACATATCAGCTATTTGAATGTGTGGTGTCGACCCTACAAATACACCTACAAAATACAAAAGAAGATAAAAGAGAGGAATCATCCAGACTATTAAGGCAGCAGTATACAACATTATCAGAAGCCCACAAGGTACTATAGGACCACTTGGAAGAATCTATCATCACAGTAGAAGTACTCCGTGATTGTCCTACCTACTATGGACAAGTATTTCAGTAGACCCGCCAGACTCGTGAGCAAATCCAAGTGCTAGAAAAGAGGTGAGGCATCGATGAAATAATGAGAAGTACAATACAAGACTAGATTGTATTGGAAACAGCCAAGTTACAGAAACTAGAGAAATAAACACACCAGTGGGTACAACAAGCACTACCAAGCCTCGACAAGATGGAGACAATCTGCCCATAGATGAAGAGACTATTGGATACAGTGGAAGAAAAGGCTCAATTTATAGGACTCGACATGGAAAGCATCACAAGTATTTCCATCTAGGAGAAAATGTCGACTCTGTCAAGCATCACCACCTTGACTATCGACATCCAGAAAGTACTGCAGAACTGGACAGAGTTTCAACACCAACTGGCCATTACAGTAGAAGCTGTTGTGGAAGTATGTGCGTAGAAATGACCAACCATCTGACTACATAGTCCATGAAAACAAACCATAATAGAAGTAACCACCTCAGACAAATGCAGTGTTAAGTGCCTCCCCTGTTTCTTCGGGACGAAGAAAAATTTTGTTCTCGGGGGAGATGTTGGAGGAGCTAGTCAGTGAGCCAACTAATTAGAGATTAGGTCAGTCGCATAGAGTCATGTCGACTGACTGAACCGACAGGTAGTTATTTGTAGCTGTTTGTAATCATATATATTCGGCTGTTGAGCCAGATGGGAACTTGGTTCAGTTTTTGTATATGTATGGACCCTCATGTGATAATATAATCTGTTACTTCCTTATCCATTCTTGTCTCTTGTGTCTGTTATGTTTACATGTTTCTATGTGTATTATTGGTAACCCTCTGTGATTTGTGCGATTACAACAACGCTCTAGGGGAGGTTAACTTCTTGCAAAAATTCTGCCTAGTCTCAAACTGAGGATTATATTTACATAACTTCCTGAAATACCATAAACACTGCTTTGTAGAGACTACCAGGCTTTGAATGGGGTCGGTAGACAATAAAGAGGGCCTATACTCCAAGTCTCCCAGACGCAAAGAGGAGAACAGATGCCCAGCTCACCACCATCCGAACTAGAATTTGCAGGTTCAATACAAAAAAATAGTAAGAGACCCCTTAACCCATCAACAAGATGATACACAGGCATGTATGCACCAGTATAATTTAGAGATGATTCACTTACATAATCAACCGGCCGAGAGAAAAGCAGGGAGCTTGAGATATCCATGAGCAGTAGCAACCCGAGTGAGAGCTCAGAGTTCTGTAAGGGGACTGCTCTTCCTCGCTAGGGGAACTCTCACAATCATGAAGAGACAAAGATAGACGCATGGGAAGAACACAAAGCGTAAAATACCAATGAAGAGCCATTACGTGTGTGGAGGGAGGTCCTGTAGCGTGAGATATGAATACGGAGCTGTGAGTGGAGAGGACGACCTTAATTGGAGAAGACGGGCCTTTAAGGCGGGTAGTAGGAAAATTCCACGTGTCCCACCATAAAATCCATGGGATTCCAAGAACAGTGAAACCTCCATATAAATGAGCCAATATTTCAAAAAAGACCCCAAGGCATGGCCTAGCGAATTGGGGAAAGGCCCTTTTGTGTAATTAGGGGATATGTTTAATGTTAGGATATTTAGACACTTAGGAGTTAGTTAAGATCAACTTGTGTAATACATCCGTTAGGTAAAGTGTTTCTTTAGTATTCATTATTATGCATTTGTAAATATTCTAATCCAACAGTCATGATATGTTCTAGACATAAAGTGATCCGACGGTTCCACTTCTCTTAGATCATACCTACCAGTGATCCGTGGCTTAACACTCGATTGGTCCATGATCTCTATTTAAAGAGCGTGGAGGGTCCTTGGATAGTTGATTGATTATGAGAAGCTCATTTGTAACTTTCATTCTTTTGCATAATAAATTTCTCCAAGTAGCTATTTGGCTAGGGCCGTGGACTGTTTCCCTCTCGAGGCTCTTAACCACGTGACAAAAATCGGTGTATTGATATGTGATCTATTTGTGTGAAGTGGTTGCTCTAGGTGTTCGGTATTTTGGGAGTACTCTGTGTACCCGAACATGGCATCAGAGCATAGGTCTCATGTTCAATTCCCCCGAGCTACGCCGGAGGGGGGTGTTGGAGTATCGGTACAACAACATGGTTTAACCGCCACACCTATGGGAATGTAAAAATGTGGACAAACCACCATGCCTGGTGATATGGCCTTGTGCTAGGTTTCAAATTTTCATCAACATCTGTAGGTTTTGGTGTAACGACAAACCTTACATGGTATCAGAGCGTTTATGAAGAGCCGCTTCCGTTTGTGATCAAGATCTGGAATCGGTGTTACCGAAACTTTGAAAGAGTTTCTGGTTATGGAATTTCTATACATTTTTGGCCTATGGAAGCTATTTCATTGCGTCTGGAGCTCCGTTTCCATTAGGAAATAGTTTCCGTTTCATCGAAAACCGTTTTCGTTTGATCTAGAAACACCCATTTCGACAAATCTAAAGGTATAATGTTACACTGACGGATTTGTTTTATTTATTTTTTTAAATCTCTCATATTTTTTTTGAGTTTTATTATTAGATTTTTATTGTTTTAGTCTCAGATTGTTTCCTTCCCTGGCTGTGTATGCTCTTTGCCGTGCACCTTGCGCAATCACGACGAATCAGAAATAGAAAGGAGAATTTTTTTTTTGTCTTCTCGGCTATGTATGCTCTTTTCCGTGCACCTTATGCAATCACGGCGAGTCATAAACAACGATAAAACTTGAAAATGTAGAATTTCCAGGAAAGTTAACCAAGATCTAACCCCATAGTGTGGAAAAGTTTTTTTGTTTTAGTTTTTCAGTTTTTTTGTGATTTGCATGAAAAAAAGGCAAGCACAGAGACCGAGAGAGAAGAGTAAAAGAAAAAGCCCCATTCCTCTTTCCGTTCTTTTACATACCTTTTAAATTTAGCTCACTTGGTTCAAAGTTGCTTTATTCCTTAATAGGTCTTGAGTTCAAGTCTTATTAAGTTAATTTTTAGTGCATGCAATTTCGATTTTCAACTTACTTTATTGTAAAAGTGCATCTCACTTAAATAAAATAAAATTAAAAGTGAGTCACTTAAGTCTTTTAATTTATTTCCGCACTATTTAAAGTAACATTATTGTAAAAGTGAACATCACTCATTTTACAAAAGTGATTCACTTAAAAACAACTTTCTTGTAAGTGATCGTCAAAGGTTCATCTTGGGAAGAAGGGGGTTCTTTTTTTAGTTGGTCAAGTTAATATCTACCACATCACTATTGAAGGCATCTTAAACATTTTATTTGATGAAGCATAACTTCATCATTCCGAATCAGTTTTCAGTGCCGTTTTTTTTAAAACAACGTGATTTTTTGAGCTCTTTGCATCCAGATAGGTAGTTTCTATTATTTCAGCCATTATTTTACAATATGGCCACCCCTTGTGATATTATACTTATCAGTTCTAACTATTTCTTATGAAAATCTTGTATGGAGGATGTTCTAAGAAGTAGGGGACTTTTCAGAATTACCTTAGGAAAAGAAACATAACCCACCAATGATGATAATAAAATAAAATGGGCAAATAGATGTGATGAAGCTCGTGGATTTATTGGGATGTCAATCTCTACTGATTTACGATTCCACATATTTGGAATTGATGAACCTGATAAAGCTTGGGAAAAGTTGGAATCTGTGTTTGGTAAAGGCAATGAAATTCGAGGTCATCAACTTGAGAATGAGTTGATTTCTTTGAATCCAAGTTATTTTTCATGCATTCAAGATTATTTATCTAAGTATAAAACTCTTAGACTCTTATGTGAAATTGCAAGATTAAGAAAAAGAAAAACAATGTATTTATCATATTATTTCCAAACTTGGACCTGCATATTCTGTTTTTGTATATACATTTTACTCCAAGAAAGAATCCTTCAATGCAGCTAGCTATCAAGAGCCTAGTCTTGAATCCTTTTGTGATTCCTTAATTAGAGAGCAAGATAAGCTCATTCATCTTGGAGTAATTAACAATGCAGATACATCTGGGAAAGCCTTATTGTCCCAATAGAAAGATAAGTCCAAGCCTCCCAAGAAACATAATTTTTGCAATAATAAGCTAAACAAGGGTCCCAAACCCTCTCAGTCAACTCCTTCTTTAAAAAATGACAAATGATTCAAGCCAAAAGGAAATAAGACTGAGTGTCATTGCAATTTATGTGGGAAAGATAATCATGATGAATCTAAGTGTTTCAAGAAGATGGTAGCCTTAGAAGCAACAATGAAGAATCACCACATCAGCCTAGATTGGTATTCAAAATATCCCTCTCATGGACATGCACTTTGTGCTTCTGGTTACTCTTATACTGCATCTTCTTCTTCTACTTCAAATGAATGGCTCATTGATTCTAGAGCATCTTATCATATGGCTAAAGATTAAGCCATCTTTTCTACTATGCATGAATGTAACACCAAACAAATATTTGTTGGTGATGATAGTTCTCTAAGTGTTGTAGGATCTGGAATAGCTCTAGTAGAAAATGGTCAATTTAGTGTTGTACTATGTGTTCCAAGATTTTCCTACAATTTGTGGTCATTCTATCAAATCACTCATTCTGGTGAAGGTAAAACTGTAACGTTTACACCTCACCAAGTTGTAATCAAGGATTTTAAAGATCCTCAACATGTCCTAGCTACCGGAATTGTTGATGATATTACCAGGTTGTACAAATTTAACAACTTTGGGTCGTCACCTTTTCCTTCATTTTTTGTTGCTCATAGTGATAACTTGAGAAAACTTTGGCATGAGTGATTTGGTCACTTAAATTATCACTCATTACAACAACTATGTAATAACAACATGGTGACTGGTCTTTCAATGATATATTACAAGGATGGTGTTTGTTCCGGTTGAGTACTCAGAAAACATCATCAGGACACTTTTGACAAACGTGCCTCTTGGCATGCCTCGGTTCCCTTGGGGCTTGTGCATAGTGACTTGTGTGGTCCTCTTCCATCTGCTTCCTTTTCTAGTTTCAAATATTTCTTAACTTTCATTGATGACTACTCCAGATGCACTTGGTTTTACTTCTTAAAACTTAAGAGCAAAGTATTTAACATGTTCTTGGCCTACAAGGACCTTGTTGAAAAACAATCTGGTCATCAAATTATTAAGTTAAGATCTGACAATGGAGGAGAATATGTTAACAAAAATTTCACTAATTTCTGCACTGAACAAGGAATCCAACAACAACACACTGTTCCATATACACCACAACGAAATGGTGTAGCTGAATGGAAGAACAGTACTTTAAAAGAAATGACTGATTGTATGATCCAATCTAAGGGACATAGTCCTCAATATTGGGATGAGGCCATAAATTGTGCAAATTACATAGTTAATCAAACACCCACTAAAGTTTTACAAGGTATAACACCAAAAGAAGCATGGAGTAAAATTAAACCAGATGTAAGTCACTTCCGTGTGTTTGGTAGTGAAGCATGGGCTCACATTTTGGAAGAAAAATAGAAAGCATTGCAACCTAAAAGTGAAAAGTGCATATTTGTTGGATATTTTGAATATGTAAAAGGTTATAGACTTCTTCATCCACATTCTCATGATATAATCATTAGAAGAGATGTTAAATTTGATGAAAATATCTTGGCTTGGGAGCCTAACTTGGCGGGTGTGCCATCTTTGGCCTGCAAGCTTGATTCGACGATTGTGCCTTCTTCTACTTCCAACTTCCTTGACATGTTTCCAAATCTAGTTTTTGATGATGAAACTAAGGATGAAAATCCACCTCTGCCTACTCATGTTCCTCCAGTTGCACCAACACCAATGCTTCCTCGATGGGTCTGTTCAACATGTGAAGCAGCTGGTGATCTTTCCGGTGATCCTAGAGATCAACGTCGAACACGTTCTCAATTTCATTGAGACTCTTCTCTTTTGGATCAAGTTTTCAAGAATCATGATCCATAAAATTTTGCAGAAGCTTCAGGAAATCCAGATTGGGATGCAGCTATGGATGAAGAATATCGTTCCTTAACGGCGAACGATACTTGGGATCTTGTTCCTTTTCCAAAAGGAAGAAAAATTGTCAAATGTAAATGGGTCTACAGAACTAAGTATGCATCAGATGGAAGTGTTGAAAGACTTAAGGCAAGGTTAGTTGCCAAAGGTTTTTCCCAAGTTGAAGGGATTAACCACAATGAAACCTTTGCTCCTGTCACAAAAATGAACTCCATCCGCCTTGTTCTTTCCCTTGCAGCCTTACATAACTGGGAATTAGTCCATCAAATGGATGTGAAGTCTGCCTTATTACATGGTGATTTACAGGAGGAAATTTACATGGAACAACCTCCTGGATATGTTCAGAATAACTCTAGCCTTGTTTGTCGCCTTAATAAATCCTTATATGGCCTTAAGCAAGCTCCTAGATCTTGGTATGCCAAAATGAATAGCTTTATCCTTGAAACTGGTTTTTTTAGATGTCATTCTGACCCCAATGTCTATACCAAGAAAGTAGGAATCCATCTCATCATACTTGTTCTTTATGTTGATGATCTTATCCTTACTGACAGTGACCCTAAGCTTTTAACCCATGTGAAATCCGGTCTTAAGAAAGATTCTGAAATGTCAGACTTAGGACATTTGCATTATTTTCTTGGTCTCCAAGTCTTGCAAACCAAAGAAGGAATCTTTCTTTCCCAGTCTAAGTATGCTTGTGACCTTCTTCATCACTTTCACATGGAATATTGTAAACCAACCCATCCTCCCTTCCAGTCTGGAGTCAAAATTTCTGCCACTTGTGCTTCCCCTGAAGTAGATGTCACCTTGTATCGTCAGCTTGTTGGTAGTCTCTTATACTTGACTCATTCCCATCCCGACCTTTCCTTTTCCGTTGGTCATGTTTCTCGTTATATGCAAACACCTCATGAAAGTCACTGGAAAGCAACAAAAAGAATACTTCGATATATTCGAGGTACAATTCAGTTTGGGATTCATTACAGTACAGGGGGGACACCTTTCTTAGTTTGTTTCACTAATTCAGATTGGGTCGACGATTTTGATGATCAAAAGTCTACTGCAGGTTATGTTTTTAGTCTGGGATCTGGACCTGTCACTTGGGTTTGTAAGAAACAACAAGCTCTTGCTCTTTCTTCAGTAGAAGTAGAATATCGAGCCACAGTTAATGGCAGTTAGGAATCTTTATGGCTTCGGTAGATGCTTTCAAATTTTGGATTTGAGCAGCAACAACCTACTCCACTTTGGTGCAACAATCAAAGTGCCATCAAGCTTGCCAAAGTTCCAGTTCTACATCAACACAACAAACACATTGAGCTACACATGCACTTCATCAGAAATCTTGTTCATGATCATGTTCTTAAAATGTTCTATTGCCCTACATATGATCAAGTTGCAGACATCTTCACCAAGTCTCTTATATAAGCGAAGTTTTCTAAACTTTGATCTATGTTAGGAGTTCAAGAATGTGTCATTAAGGGGGAATAGGCTCTAATGCCTCCTTCCTTCTCCTAATAGTGTCACTTTGTAAATCCTTCAATCCTATCCCAAGTTGTTGTTAAGGGGGGATGTTAGGATATTTAGACACTTAGGAGTTAGTTAAGATCAACTTGTGTAATATATCCATTATGTAAAGTGTGTTTCTTTAGTATGCATTAGTATGCATTTGTAAATATTCTAATCCGACGGTCACGATATGTTTTAGACATAAAGTGATCCAACGGTTCAACTTCTCTTAGATCATACCTACCATTGATCCATAGCTTAACACTCGATTGGTCCATGATCTCTATTTAAAGAGCATGGAGGGTCCTTGGCTAGTTGATCAATTATGGGAAGCTCATTTGTAACTTCCTTCTTTTGCATAATAAATTGCTCCAAGTAGCTATTTGGCTGGGGCCATGGACTGTTTCCCTCTTGAGGGTTTTAACCACATGAAAAACATCGATGTATTGATCTGTGATCTATTTGTGTGAAGTGGTTGCTATAGGTGTTCGGTATTTTAGGAGTACCCTGTGTACCCGAACATGGTATCAGAGCATAGGTCTCAGGTTCAATTCCCCTGAACTACGCTGAATGGGGGTGTTGGAGTATCGGTACAACAACATGGTGTAACCACCACACCTATGGGAATATAAAAATGTGGACTAACCACCATGCCTGGTGATAGGGCCTTGTGCTGGGTTTCAAATGTTCATCAACATCTACAGGTTTTGGTGTAATGACAAACCTTACATTTAATACTAACCTCTTCATCATTTAATGAAATGGAGCCTTGAGGAAGAGAATCCCCCTTGTTTGCCAATGAGTCTGCCTTAGCATTGTTCACTCTTAGGATATGGTAGTAGGCAATGCTAGCGGGAAGAGGAAGCTGAGTAATCCTGTTGTGTAGCCTTATGCATTTGATGGATCCCGAAGAGTAACTTGTTTTCATTTTGAGAATTACATGTTGAGAGTCCCCAAAGACTAGCAGACTTGAGATGGTTCTTTTATCTATAATTTCCAATCCTTGGAAAAGGGCCAACCACTCGGCCTCATTGTTAGTATTGTGTCCCAAACCCCAAGCAAATATTTTCACCATTTGTCCTCTTGGGTCCATAATGACCTCCCCCGCACCTGCCTCCCCTAATTAATTTGAGATTTCATTCACATAAAATTAACTAAATTAATTTTCTAAATATTTTAGAAATATTATTATTCCCTTCATTAATAATTTAATTTAAGGATTGCTTTTCTTTTATTAACTGTTATGTTCTCATTGTGATGGGGATATCAAGGTTCCATGTTGTGCTCATGCCCTTCAAATACTCCCCCCTTGGTGGGGATTTTGTACTAGACGGAGACCTTGTTAACTCAGTTCGGTCGACCCTATTGAGGGATTGGTGGTTCTCGGGAATAATGCCATGTCCTTATTGTGCACCCCCTAGTAAGTTCCTCATGAGTGACTGAATCCGCGGCCTACCCTCACAAAAACATTCTTATGAAAAGCATGAGCCTCTCTCGCTCTTTTCCAACTCATCGCCTGGAAATGCTAGACTTACATTCACTTTTTAGTTCATCCTAGTTACCCGATGTAGAGCGTTTGGTAATTGCAATCCAACACCTCCACATAAACATCACACATATCAAATCCTTAAAAGAAATCATAATATAAACATATATACCAGGTTGACATCACTTGTTAATGATACCCGATTTAGTCTAGAGTCCACGTGGCATTGATGCCATAATTTCTTCAAATTACCTATCTTTCTTGTCACACTTGATGACCCATTAGAATACATGTTATCCATAACATAATCATATTCATTTAATAATTTCACATTATTCATAAATATTCAACCATCATTGAAACAATATCATATAACATTCGATCAACATTGAAATCATGACAAAAATCACATCAAATTTCGATCACTATCGAAATCATATTAGAATTATATAAATTTTTGGTCACTACCGAAATCATAAGAGAATGACATAGACTAATCATCATCAACACAACAAATAGTTTCCAAGTAAATGTATTTTTAAATACTAGTTCCACTTAGGGTCATGTCATTCGAAACCGAATGCCCTCCAAGAATAATATGACATAGAGTATAAGTTTGAATCCACATACCAACAAGGTCATTCATAATTGAATTCCCTCAAATAATAATGTCGCAATCACTGCCAAAAGTCGATGATAAAAACGTGGCACTACATACACCCCCACTTTAGGAAAATTTGTCCCAAAGTTCTATAATGGAGAGGGAAACTATCCATGCATCTCCAATGCGTCCTCCCAGGTTGCAGATATGGGACTATAACTATCCTAGCAGAGTTGACTTGATTGACTACTCGACATCAAAGTTGTTGATTTTGTCACTCCATAACATGTGTCGACTCAACTACACTCACCCGATATCTGCAAATTACTCAATTCAATGACATGAGTTGGATATGAAATATAATGTTGTAAAATAGAAACATGTAAAAAATCATGCATATGACTCAGTGATTATGGAAAATGAAGTCGGAAAGTAATCGGTACCCAATTACTCACTGATCTAAAATGGTCCTAAAAACTGTGGTGACACTTTGGCTGCCTTGATAAATTTGATAGAGCTCTTTTGAAGCCTCACCCGCAAGGACACTCTATTCCTAGTATAATAGATCTTGTTCATTCAAAGTGCATATACATAACTTTTCTATCGATCTTGGTCCTCTTTCAACCATGCCCAGATGGATTGCATCAGCTCGTCCATCCCTTGGATCAACTCTGGAATCACAAGGACCTTGTACTCCTCAATAGGATCTCAAATCAAGGATGTTCGACAAGGTCTATCATAGAGAAAATAAAATACTGCCATTTGTATCGAGCTATGGTAACTATTTTTGTAAGCGAATTCTACCAATAGTATATATTCCTCCCAACAAATCTACTGGTCCATCACATACATCTACAACTTGTCCTCTAAAACCTGGTTGACCCTCTCAGTTTGACCATCCATCCATCTAAGGATGGTATGCGGTGCTAAAGTTTACCTGCATGCCCAATGCTTCCTCGAGCTTGTCGAAAACCTACCATTTTGAATTTGGGATGGTGTGAGGATATAACAATATTGTCAGATGGTGATTCTTCTCCTTCACTAGCTGGCGTTCAAGTCACCTTGTTTTGTCTTGACTTCCCTGTACCAATGGTCTGCTAGTTGTAACTTCCAGATCATCTCTTGGAATGTCTTAAGTGGAAACACTAACAAGACACGAGCTCACCAAATCAAGGCATGCACTAAATTTTTTATCGCCCCCTTGGTGTGTAAGATGTTAATAACATACTCGCTTAGATTCATCTATGACCGCCTCCTCTGCCTTGCATTGAGGTCACTCTAAGTAAAAATATACTACATCCCATGGTGATATGTATTCAATTCAAATTTTCTACATACCAAGTAGCATCTCCATAACCTCAAAACATAAACTATGGCCGCAATCTCTAATGCATACGTCACATAGTTCTCCTCATGCGGTCTCAGTTTCTTAGAAGCGTAAGGAATGGGCCTACCTTCCTGCATCAATACCCATTTGTTGGGACTAGGGAAAGGAAAGAATATTTCACTTAGAATTATTACTAAGTATGAAGAAGAGCTAGAGAATAAGAGAAAGGACCTACGACATAGGAAGCAATAGGAAGGAATATGCTCGATAGAAGGAAGGAATGCGGCAAGGAAAGATGCGACAAAATAACAGTACCAGAAGGCGTACAAGTTGTATAATGGTTGGAAAATGACAGAAGGGCTTAACAGTTAGAAAGAGATCGTGGGTACGAGTTCGTCTAGAGCCAATGAAAGACTCACATATGAAGGTATATTTGCAAGTCAAGCTATTAGTGCCTACTATTAGGTGTTACTAGAATAGGAAAGACAACCTGTGGGATAAGTATAGGAAGTTGACTAAGAAAGCAACAGGTAAAGAGTCAGTAATGAGTATGTAACATGGTATATAAAAGAAAGAACCCAAGATGTATGCGGGTTAGATTCTTTGTTGTTAGTTCTTTACAATTAGGTTGTTAGTTGTGTTAGAATAATCAACCCATAGTTACCTACTTTAGACATTAATTAAATCATTTTTGTCTTATTACTTAGTCTCCTAGATTCCACTCTATGCTGGTTTCCTTCTACATGTCTTAGAAGTCAACACTTTCTAAAACTGAGTCATGGAGAGCTTGGGAAAGCTCCTGGAAATATTATTTAGCATGTCTTCTTTATTCTAGATCCTCCAAAGCGCATATTTTCTTTTTCTGAAAAGCTGGCTGTTTGATTGAGAATTAAGGCAAAAGGAAAAGCTAGACTAGGTGTAGTTGACTTGTTTTTTTCCCACATCATCCTCCCTCCTTTTCTCCTAATAAAAGCATGTATGATTTTTCTTTCCATCCCTCATTAGCTTGCCTATTTGGTTTAGCCAATTCGTGAACATCTTGGTGGATTTGGAAACTGCTTTATGCACCTATGGGGGATTTGACTAGATTTAGTAAGCCTACTTTTTGACCTTTTCGAATGGCATCCTTATGCATTCAAATATCTCATGTAATTATATATTGCAGCAGCCTATTACTTCACAAGGTTGGCTATTGTACACTTATTCAATACAGATTAGTGTTATGCTCCAATTTTAGTTTCCTTTGATGTTAATTTTGCATGTTTGATTAGCAATTTTGTGAGTGTAATTGTTCTATCTCTTGGGTTCAATTTCCACAAGTTGATATATATTTTGTTTTCTATTACTATTTGCTAAGTGTTTCTGAGTTGAAGAATATGTAGCTGAGTGTTGATGTAATTGTAACTTTGGAATGTATTCACTTGTATATCTTATGTATTGTACCCCGATGTTTATTCCGGGAAGTGTTTGTAATGTAATTGAGTCATGTCATGCCCCGATGTTCCAATCAAGAGTTTCTATAATGTAAACAAGTCATGTCAAGTCATTGTGGGTAACCCTCCTATTGTTCAAGGGTTAAAGTCCATGCGGTTGCGAGGCCTTAGGGTTATTAGACTCTCCTAGTGAAGTCAGCCCTAGTGAGTTATTGTCAAGTCGAAAATTAGTATTAATAGAGAGTGTAGCTAGGGTTTTCACCCTAGCTTGTGCTGATGAGCACCTACTAAGGAATCTGAAATCCTTAGTAGCAGTTCGATTAATCTAAAAACAAACTGGAAA